>JAWQFJ010024306.1:0-7500 GCA_034096865.1 Theodoxus fluviatilis | reverse complement strand
CACTAAGTCTACACTCACACACTCCACCACTGTGTGTCTGACACTAAGTCTACACTCACACACTCCACCACTGTGTGTCTGACACTAAGTCTACACTCACACACTCCACCACTGTGTGTCTGACACTAAGTCTACACTCACACACTCCACCACTGTGTGTCTGACACTAAGTCTACACTCACACACTCCACCACTGTGTGTCTGACACTAAGTCTACACTCACACACTCCACCACTGTGTGTCTGACACTAAGTCTACACTCACACACTCCACCACTGTGTGTCTGACACTAAGTCTACACTCACACACTCCACCACTGTGTGTCTGACACTAAGTCTACACTCACACACTCCACCACTGTGTGTCTGACACTAAGTCTACACTCACACACTCCACCACTGTGTGTCTGACACTAAGTCTACACTCACACACTCCACCACTGTGTGTCTGACACTAAGTCTACACTCACACACTCCACCACTGTGTGTCTGACACTAAGTCTACACTCACACACTCCACCACTGTGTGTCTGACACTAAGTCTACACTCACACACTCCACCACTGTGTGTCTGACACTAAGTCTACACTCACACACTCCACCACTGTGTGTCTGACACTAAGTCTACACTCACACACTCCACCACTGTGTGTCTGACACTAAGTCTACACTCACACACTCCACGATTCCAAATGTAACACTTACATGCTCAGGACATCAGAAAGGAATGCAAAATAAGACATTAAAAAACAAAACAAAGCATTTAAAAAGCTGTTTATTACTTTCTCTGCAATAATACAATACACACTACGTCATCGAGATTGCAATACTCAAATCCTCTTTGCTTTCTTCCACAGCCAGTCCTCACAGCTGCCCTTTTGCCCCCTGTACACTGACAATTGTTGGGTTCACAGGAAGACGACGTAGCTAAATGAAAATTGACTGTAGGGACAAAGACATTTAACATTGAAACTGAATTTGAAACTATCAAACGTCTTCTACATTACAAGTGAGCATTCCCAAGTACTTTAGAGGACAAATAAGAAGTTATCCCGTCGTTGTGTCCTCCAGCATCACCCACACCACCACTTCCTTTGCCACCATCACCACAACCATCTCACCAGCACCACCTCAGCACCATCACCAAATGTAACACCACTACCTCTAACACCACTGCCTCTAACACCACCACCTCTAACACCACCACCTCTAACACCACCACCTCTAACACCACTACCTCTAACACCACCCTCTAACACCACCACCTCTAACACCACCACCTCTAACACCACCACCTCTAACACCACCACCTCTAACACCACCACCTCTAACACCACCACCTCTAACAACACTGCCTCTAACACCACCACCTCTAACACCACCACCTCTAACACCACCACCTCTAACACCACCACCTCTAACACCACTACCTCTAACACCACTACCTCTAACACCACCACCTCTAACACCACCACCTCTAACACCACTACCTCTAACACCACCACCTCTAACACCACCACCTCTAACACCACTACCTCTAACACCACCACCTCTAACACCACCACCTCTAACACCACCACCTCTAACACACCGCCTCTAACACCACCACCTCTAACACCACCACCTCTAACACCACTACCTCTAACACCACCACATCTAACACCACCACCTCTATCGCCACTATCTCTAACACCACTACCTCTAACACCACCACCTCTAACGCCACTATCTCTAACACCACCACCTCTAACACCACCACCTCTAACACCACTACCTCTAACGCCACCACCTCTAACACCACCACCTCTAACACCACCACCTCTAACGCCACTATCTCTAACACCACTACCTCTAACACCACCACCTCTAACACCACTGACTAACACCACCACCTCTAACACCACCACCTCTAACACCACCACCTCTAACACCACCACCTCTAACACCACCACCTCTAACACCACCACCTCTAACACCACCACCTCTAACACCACCACCTCTAACACCACCACCTCTAACACCACCACCTCTAACACCACTACCTCTAACACCACCACCTCTAACACCACTACCTCTAACACCACCACCTCTAACACCACTACCTCTAACACCACCACCTCTAACACCACCACCTCTAACACCACCACCTCTAACACCACTGACTAACACCACCACCTCTAACACCACCACCTCTAACACCACCACCTCTAACAACACTACCTCAAACACCACCACCTCTAACAACACTGCCTCATCTACCAACGCCTCATCTACCACCACATTACCAACATCTACAACACCACCTTATCCACCACCAGCGTTACTCCAACACCATCATCACAATCATCATCACAACTATACTATAATACAACTACGACCACTTCCATCATCATCTCCATTACCACAAAATAACTCACCACTTTCATCATCAGCATAACCACTCTCGCCCACCCATACATACACACCATCCATGGCCAACATTACCACCACCACCACCCTCTCCACCACCAGCACTACCTCCACCATAATTAATACCACTATCAACAGTACTACTACTGACACAGCTGCTGCTACTACTACTACTACTACTACTACTACTTTTATTACTCACACGTACACTTTTACCAATGCTGCCTCTGTTAATGATACTACGATTCCTACTGTTACAGCAATTACTGCTGCTAATACAATAACACTACTGTTACTGCTATTATAACACAAGAAGGGCAAAGCCCATACGACTCACATGCTTGACCTTGACCTTTATATGACCTTGACCTTCAGGTGTCCTTCAAGGTCAAGGTCAAACAACTAAACCTACCAATGACATCATACACAAAGAAATGCTTTACACATTTTTCCTACCAAAATACATGTGACCTTGACCCAAGGTCAAGGTCATCCAAGGTCATGCAACACAAAGCTGTTAATTCAAGACATAGGAAGCACAATGGTGCTTATTGGCACTTTCTACCATGAGATATAGTCACTTTTAGTGGTTCACTACCCCATTTTGGTCACATTTCATAAGGGTCAAAGTGACCTTGACCTTGATGATATGTGACCAAATGTGTCTCATGATGAAAGTATAACATGTGCCCCACATAATTATTAAGTTTGAAACAGTTATCTTCCATAGTTCAGGGTCAAGGTCACTTCAAAATATGTATACAATCCAACTTTGAAGAGCTCCTGTGACCTTGACCTTGAAGCAAGGTCAACCAAACTGGTATCAAAAGATAGGGCTTGCTTTGACCTATATACCACTTGTAGCTAAGGTCGCCATTCTCAATAACGTGGGAGAAAATTGGGAAAATGTGAAAAATGACTGTTTTTGAGACCACATTTATGGCTCCTGTGACCTTGACCTTGAAGCAAGGTCAAGTCACTATGTATGTTTTTTGAGGCCTTGTCATCATACACCATCATGCCACATTTGGTGTTGATAGACTTAATAGTCTCCGAGAAAAATCCAACGTTTAAGTTTTTTACGCCCGGACGGACGGACGCCCGGACGGACGCCCGGACGGACGGACGGACGACACGGCTCAGTACATAGACTCACTTTTGCTTCGCATGTTGGGCTGCTGCAACATTGTCCGTCATCCCCTCAGAACAGTGGACGAAACACCCATCGCACAGCCTTACCGGTCTATTCCACCGAAACTGTACGAGGAAGTCAAGGCTCGCCTGGAGGAGTTGTTAGAACAAGACGTCATCAAAGAGAGCCTGAGTCCCTACGCCGCACCTATTGTACTCGTCAGGAAGAAAGACGGTAGTCTCCGCCTGCGTGTGGACTATCGCCGCCTCAATGCCAAGACAGTCAGGGACACCTATCTTCTCCCCCGCCTGCTCGAGACCTTCGAAGCCCTGGCCGGAGCGCAGTTCTTCTCGACCCTTGACCTCGCAAGCGGTTACCATCAGATAGCCATGGAGCCAGACGACCAACACAAGACAGGGTTTACCACGCAATTGGGACTGTTTGAGTTCAACAGAATGCCATTTGGTCTCACGAACGCTCCTGCAACATTCCAAAGGCTAATGCAGACAGCGATGTCGGACTTTCTTTTCAATTTTGTTTTAGTTTATCTTGATGACCTTTTAGTGTTCAGCAAGACATTTGAGGAACATCTGACGCACTTGGACAAGCTGCTGACTAGCATCGGAGAAACTGGCCTCAAGATCAAGTTGTCCAAGTGTCAACTCCTGTGTCGGGAGGTAACTTATCTTGGCCACACACTTTCACGAGAAGGAATCGGGTGCCAAGAGATAAAGATGGCTGCCGTGAGGGACTGGCCTGCACCTAAGACAGCACGAGTGCTCCAATCCTTCCTGGGGTTCGTCAGTTATTACCGGCGATTCGTCAAAATTTTCGCCCGCATCGCTGGCCCACTGCACGACTTGGTTAACATCCACTCCGAGGGGAAGAAGGGAGGTCACAGGACCCGTGACGTAACAAGACACTGGAAGCAAGAGCACGAGAATGCCTTCAGCAGTCTGAAGTCGGCACTGACAGGAACAGATGTCCTCGGCTTTGCAGATTTCCAGCGCCCGTTCATCCTGGAAGTGGATGCCAGCCACGATGGGTGAGGTGCCATTCTGTCCCAGGAGCAATCCGGCGCCAAGATCAAGGTGATCGCTTACGCTAGCAGACGCCTACGCCCCACGGAACGCAACTGCGACAACTACAGCAGCTTCAAACTGGAATTCCTGGCTCTTAAGCAGGCCGTGACAGAGAAATTCAGACTCTATCTCATGGGAAGTAAGATCTCTATACTGACAGACAACAACCCCCTCACCCACCTCCAGACGGCGAAACTCCGAGCAGTCGAACAGCGTTGGTGTGCAGAGCTGGCAAGCTTCAACTACGAGATAAAGTACCGCCCAGGAAAGTCCAATCCAGCTGACGCCTTGTCGCGCATGCCAACCCTTGCAAGCCCAGCACGGTCAGCAGGCACTGAAATCCAAGTCCACATTGCCTGCGTCCAGGAAGTATGGTGTCAGTCCCTAGAGACCGCCTGTCCAAGTACAGAGGAGGAGGAGAGGATGGAGAGACCGCCTGTCCAAGTACAGAGGAGGAGGAGAGGATGAAGAGACCGCCTGTCCAAGTACAGAGGAGGAGGAGAGGATGGAGAGACCACCTGTCCAAGTACAGAGGAGGAGGAGAGGATGGAGAGACCACCTGTCCAAGTACAGAGGAGGAGAGGATGGAGAGACCGCCTGTCCAAGTACAGAGGAGGAGGAGAGGATGGAGAGACCGCCTGTCCAAGTACAGAGGAGGAGGAGAGGATGGAGAGACCGCCTGTCCAAGTACAGAGGAGGAGGAGAGGATGGAGAGACCACCTGTCCAAGTACAGAGGAGGAGGAGAGGATGGAGAGACCGCCTGTCCAAGTACAGAGGAGGAGGAGAGGATGGAGAGACCGCCTGTCCAAGTACAGAGGAGGAGGAGAGGATGGAGAGACCGCCTGTCCAAGTACAGAGGAGGAGGAGAGGATGGAGAGACCGCCTGTCTCCCCTTGGGAGCCCTGGAGCCACGCCTTCCTACCGAGCCACTCCCCGGATGAGCTCGCACGACTCCAACGTGAGGATTCCGTAATATCGCCTGTCATCCAGACGTGGCCACATCTTCCTCCCCACTCCGGCCTGTCCCATGAAGCCAAGAAGTTGACAGGAGTTGGTGTGCGTGAATGAGTATGAATGTAGAAGGTGAACATCTATGATGCACATTCGTTACTGCGTGAGTATTGGTTCAACGTCTATGACGTGCCAACAAAAGAAAAAACCAACAATCGTCTTAAAAGAAGATTCCTCTACACCATGTTAACTATTAATGTGTATATCACCAGCTCCTGGCAGCCCCATATCCAGTAGTCTCCCCTCTTCCATGAGTGCATCGTCAGCTCCTCAACCTCCACTCGCCTATTGAAACCCTGTGTTTACATGAAGATACAAATTATAAACTTTTTAAAAATCGAAATGGAAACACGCCCTGGGGCATCCGGGTTTACAGTTAAGCATTCCACCACTGAGTGTCTGACACTAAGTCTACACTCACACACTCCACCACTGTGTGTCTGACACTAAGTCTACACTCACACACTCCACCACTGTGTGTCTGACACTAAGTCTACACTCACACACTCCACCACTGTGTGTCTGACACTAAGTCTACACTCACACACTCCACCACTGTGTGTCTGACACTAAGTCTACACTCACACACTCCACCACTGTGTGTCTGACACTAAGTCTATACTCACACACTCCACCACTGTGTGTCTGACACTGTACTCACACACTCCACCACTGTGTGTCTGACACTAAGTCTACACTCACACACTCCACCACTGTGTGTCTGACACTAAGTCTACACTCACACACTCCACCACTGTGTGTCTGACACTAAGTCTACACTCACACACTCCACCACTGTGTGTCTGACACTAAGTCTACACTCACACACTCCACCACTGTGTGTCTGACACTAAGTCTACACTCACACACTCCACCATTCCAAATGTAACACTTACATGCTCAGGACATCAGAAAGGAATGCAAAATAACACATTAAAAAACAAAACAAAGCATTTAAAAAGCTGTTTATTACTTTCTCTGCAATAATACAAAACACACTACGTCATCGAGATTGCAATACTCAAATCCTCCTTGCTTTCTTCCACAGCCAGTCCTCACAGCTGCCCTTTTGCCACCTGTACACTGACAATTGTTGGGTTCACAGGAAGACGACGTAGCTAAATGAAAATTGACTGTAGGGACAAAGACATTTAACATTGAAACTGAATTTGAAACTATCAAACGTCTTCTACATTACAAGTGAGCATTCCCAAGTACTTTAGAGGACAACTAAGAAGTTATCCCGTCGTTGTGTCCTCCAGCATCACCCACACCACCACTTCCTTTGCCACCATCACCACAACCATCTCACCACCATCACCTCAGCACCATCACCAAATGTAACACCACGACCTCTAACACCATGAGCAACACCCTCGAACACCACCACCTCTAACACCACCTCTAACACCACCACCTCTAACAACACTGCCTCATCTACCACCACATTAACAACATCTACAACACCACCTTATCCACCACCAGCATTACCCCAACACCATCATCACAATCATCATCACAACTATACTATAATACCACTACGACCACTTCCATCATCATCTCCATTACCACAAAACAACTCTTACATCACCACCACTACCACCACCACTTTCATCATCAGCATAACCACTCTCGCCCACCCATACATACACACCATCCATGGCCATCATTACCACCACCACCACCCTCTCCACCACCAGCACTACCTCCACCATAATTACTACCACTATCAACAGTACAACTACTGACACTGCTGCTACTACTACTACCGCTACTACTACTACTACTACTACTACTACTACTACTACTACTACTTTTATTACTCACACGTACACTTTTACCGATGCTGCCTCTGTTACTGATACT
>JAWQFJ010024304.1:17500-37661 GCA_034096865.1 Theodoxus fluviatilis | reverse complement strand
CCTTTCCTCCCTCTTCCTCTTCCATCTGTCCCTCTTCCATCTGTCCCTCTTCCATCTGTCCCTCTTCCATCTCTTTCGTCTTCCCTATCTCCTACATGTTCTCTTGCTTCTGCTCTTCCATTCTGTTCGTATATGATTGCTGCACTGCTCCTCATTACGTAGCTCTTGCTCCTCATGCTCCTGTTTGTCTTGCTGCTGCCCCTCCTGCTTCTTTTCCCCATTTACTTCTTTCTACACCTCTTCCTCCCATTCCTACACCTGCTCTTCCCTCTTCTCCTACATCTCGTCCTCCCGGACATATCGCCACACACGCCTGTCCTTCTGTTCCTTCTCTTGCTCTTCTTTGTGTTCTTTCGTATGCTCTACTTCATTCTGCTCCTTCTCACCCCTTTTACCTCACTCTCCACCTCCTTCGACTCCTCCACCACATTCGCTTCTTCCACTTCCTCCACCTCCGTCGCTCCCTTTCATTCCCCCTCACTCCCCTCCTCCCGTCTTCTTCTCGTTTTCTATGTTCCTTTTCTCCTACACGTCCCATGCCTTCCCTCCTCTAGCTCTGTCTTCTCCTCCTCCTGCAATTCCTCTTCTTCTCAAACTCCTCTGTTTGCTCTTCCTTTCCTTGATTCTGCTTTTCTTTCTTCTCTTCTTGCTCTTCCTCCCTCTTCCTTCTCCCTCTTCTGCTCCCCACAGCGCCGCTCCGCCTTTTCCTCCTAATTTAGACATGTCTATTCTCATTTCAGTGGCTGTAACCATGGCTACCGGTGGTGCTGATATTGCACCGCTTTTGGAAGAGCTGCTGACGTGTGACGTGTGTCAGGAAGAATTTAACTCCACTACCCGACCTCCACGAGTGCTGCCCTGCCACCACAGCTTCTGTGGAGTATGTCTGCAGAATCTCACCAAGGATGGCAAGGTCAAGTGTCCCAAGTGCCGACAGGAGGCTGCAGCCGACAAACCCTTCCCCATGGAGACCGTACGAGTGTCTGTGATGGACTGGAAGCAGTCAGTGCTGAGCCTGAAGAGCAAGAAGTCCCCAGAGAAGCTGATCCAGACCCTCGGTGAGAAATGCGGCAGCCATCCTGACAATAACATGGACGTGTTTTGTCTGACGTGTGACATGAATTTGACGAAATTTGTCATTGGAAACATTTAGGTTAAAATATACGGTTATAAATTCAAAGTATAGCCATGTGTTTCTTTGCAACTTGTCAAACTTTAGATTTGGCTGTGTACAACCTGATTAATTTTCCTTCTTTTTTTACTGCACTGAACAAGCCATAAATGAGATTATGATTAAGTTCACTTAATGCTTTCATTTCTTATTACATAAATGAGAGTGTGTAGGCTGTACGCTACATACATAAATCATGTTGTCTGTGCTATGAGTAATACATTGAGAGTGTGTAGGCTGTACGCTTAAAACAGAATTCATTTTATCTGTGCGATGAGTAATGCATTGAGAGTGTGTAGGCTGTACACTACATACAGAAAGCATGTTGTCTGTACTATGAGTAATGCATTGAGAGTTTGTAAGCTGTACTCTACATACAGAAAACATTTTAACTGTGATGTGAGTAATGCATTGAGAGGGTGACACCTGAGTGCAGTGGAAACTTCTTAGTAAAAAAAGGGGTACTATTTTCTTACAGAGAGCGTGACTGTTGCTGCTGCTGCTGCTCTTGTTGCTGTTCCTGCTGCTGTTGCCGCTGCTGTCCCTGCTGTTCCTGCTGCTGTTGCTACTGCTGTCCCTGCTGGTGTGAGAGACCTTCCAGTTGTCTGTGAGTAGCAAGATGTACACTGCCCACTTCCACAAACACTGACACGTTCATGGGTCTGCAGTCAGCTCAGATTGCACCACCAATTGCCACTGCTACAAGTCCATGACTTCAGCTGAGCTTCATGTGTAGTCATGCATGCATGTCACAACAGCTGACAGGACTCCATGGTATGCTGAGATTTTTCAAGCTTGTCAGGGATCAATAACTAGTTTTTTTACTCACTTGCCTTGTAGAGCCCACTTGCCCAGCAGTTACACCTCCTTATTTTCCCATATTTTAAGGTGTGCTGCAAACCTTTATTTGAACTAACTCTCTCTCTCTCTCTCTCTCTCTCTCTCTCTCTCTCTCTCTCTCTCTGTCTCTGTCTCTGTCTCTGTCTCTGTCTGTCTCTGTCTCTCTCTGTATGTCTCTGTCTGTCTGTCTGTCTGTCTCTCTTTCTCTCTCCCTATTTCTCTATCTCCCTATCTCTCTCTATTCCTCTCTCTCTCTCACACTCTCTCTCTCTCTCACACACACACACACACACACACACACACACACACACACACACACACACACACACACTCTCCAATCACTCTCCCTCCATTCACACTTTTTACTTCAATGTCTTGTACCAACTTCCATTTGTATTTCAACAACAAAGTTGTAAGAGACAGAAATGTGTCATTTAACTGAAAACAGCTTTGAACACCCCTGCCTTCCCTACCCCACCCCAGGCAGCACAGTAAGTTCCCTGCTTCCCCCCTTCCTTCCCCATCTCTGAACAGTTTTCTTTCCCCTTCCTCCCCCTGTCCCTGCACATGTCTGCACCCTCCCCACCAACAGTCCTCCACTGAACAGACTGACATCCTGTGCTAGCATCCTCACACCTGACTAATCCCCACACCTTTGCTGCACAGTTGACTGCCTCTCCCTAAATAGCACTACCGTCCTTGAAAATAGCACTTGCCCAGTCAGTCAGGCTGAACAATGCTCAGGCCTGCCCCACACGAAGGTCTACTTGCCTCGGGCAGTCGGGCAGTGGTTAATGTTGACCCCTGCTTGTTGCCAACATCTTCATCAGTGGTACTGACACTGACACCAGATGTACACACCATGACAGAAAGCACACATGCACACTGTGTCAGCAGCTTTGCTTCCACTGCTGTCACTTCTACACTGAGGACATGTCTGAAATGCAGGCAGCCTGCTTGCTTGCACTCAAAGTCACCATTACATGGAAAAGTACATTGATACACTGATACTACAGTGTGATAACAAACACTGATAAAAGCTTTAAAAGCTATTACAATTTGAATGTTTTGTTAATATAAAAACGTTATTACTGAAGTAGCTTCACTTATAGCTGATACAATAGTATACTTACAAATATTGATGAATGAATGAACTGTGTCAAAATATATATGTTTGTTTTCAATGAAAAAACATCCTGAGATAGTTATATTTATAGCATTCTCCTTCTATTTCTGTTGTTGTTGTTTACCTTGTAGTTCCTGACATTCGGCTGGATGGCAGTCGTTGCCATGGAGTCTGCACAGTCAGTGCTGATGGCTGCTCCCTGAGCAACCAGCCCCACCCTCCCAGTCCCTCCCAGTCACAGCAGAAATTCAGGTTCAGGGGAACTTGTGGCACAGTGGCCTTGCCAGGGCAGACGTGCTACTGGCAGGTCCACGTCAAAGCCTTGCCAGATCCTAAAATAGCTGAAGGGTTGTTGTGTGAGTGTGGAGTGTCCTCCATGCAGGATCTCCAGGCAGCTGGTGTATGGATAGATGGCACAGGTCGCAGTGCCCTCACTGTTGTACTGGTCCCTATACAAGGCAGTGTGAAGGCCTGGGTGTTCCACTGTGGCACAGGACTCACTGACACAGTGCTGGCCCCCTTCAACCCACACAGCCCTGTCGAAAGAACCCTAGGCTTCCTGCTGGATGCCCAGAGGAAACGTCTTGCCATCCTAGACGTTGATGGCAGACAGGTGCTGTGTGAGAGGGAGGTGGCCATGTCACAGCCTCTGTGGCCATGTGTCAGTGTGGTCAAACCAGCAAGTGAGACCCACTCCTCAGTGTGTGTGAGAGTGGAGAGTGGTCAGCAAGTGACCTTGACCCCTGATGTTGTTAGCCTGATCCAGAATTTGCTTAGTTGAAATATTTTTTTTGTTTGTTAACATGAGCTTGAGTGTGTACATGTCTTTTTATGATGTGTGAATATGTGTGTGTATGTATATTCATGTGTGTGTGTGTGTGTGTGTGTGTGTGTGTGTGTGTGTGTGTGTGTGTGTGTGTGTGTGCGGGTGCTTGTTCACAAGTACTAATGTGTATGTGTGTGCATGTCTGTGTGGTTGAGTTGGAGGTGAGGAGGGGGGGTGGTGGTGGGGAAAGGTCGGGGGATAAATGTGGATTTGCATGTAGAAGCATGTGTATGTGTGTGCTTGTGTGATTGTAGATGTGCTTTGTACTACATGTGTATGTATGAATGTGTATGTCACTATGTATTATATGCATGTGTGAATGTATATGTGTGCTAATATAAGTGTGTGTGTGAGTGTGTATGTGTGGAGGTACATGTGTGTATGTATGTGTGTCTGCATGTGTATGTATGTGCGTATCTATGTGTGCGAATGTATATGCATGTCTCTATGTGACTCTGCCTGTATGTGTATGTGCATAAGTGTGTGTGTGTGTGTGTGTGTGTGTGTTGATTGTTTATTTGTTTGTGTGTGCGTGTATGTGCATGTGATGTATGTGCGTATGCATATATGTGTGTGTATGTGTGCGTATTTGTAAAAAGCACACTATCTGACACAGTAGATGTCATCACCGTCTGCATTGCTGATGTGCATGACTGTGTGCTTCCTCCATGTATTTGTCTTTGAACACACGATCCTCTCACAGTGCAAGGAAACTACACACATGGAGTGCTGTGTGTTGAGGAATGCATGAACAGTCATATAGCAGTAAATGGTGCTTTGGTTTTCTTTTTAGTTTTATACATTTTTCCCCAAACATTTAAGGAGATAATTCTTTTCTTGTACAAAAGTGAGATGTGCTGTTTGCATATAAATGCTTATGTAGAGGAGATTTGCACATGATGTATAGAAAACATTATGCACATAATGTAGAGAGGAGATTATGCACATAAAATAAACACGTATTCAGGACATGTGACCATGCTTTCATTCAATGAGAAAGAGACAATCCATGGTTTACACAAGTGACATGACAATTTGTAATGTGGCTGGTAATGCAAGTCTCACCAAGTGTAGTTGAGTACATGTAAGTGTGTGTGAAGGAGAAAGGCTGCCTTGTTGTGGAAGTGAGATTCTCTCTCTGTAAATGTGCAGCGTGTTTGACTCACTGTAGGCTTTGACCTGTACAGCACTGATGACGTCACTGGCCATTGTTTTGAGATGTGTACTGCACATTTTGTGGGCAGATGTTTTCTTCTTGTGGAGTCTTTTTGTTTTCATTGCATAGTGGTTGTTTTTTTGGTCGAGTTGCTAATGGGATGTATGTTATGACCTTAGATCTGTTGTTCTTATTGAACCTAGTGAATTTTTGTCTTCTTATTTTTTCACTCTGTGCAGCACTGCTTATACAACTACATGGATATGTATATACATATTAATCCCGGGCTGAAATTTCTTCACATTTATATTTGGTTCTTTAGCTCTAATGCAACATAATCAGTACTTACTCTGTGTACCAAACTCATTACTGTGCTTTCTAGATGTGCCATATTACTCCAAGAATAAAGACACCACAACCCTACAAAGACAGCTTGTTGTTGATGGCCAATGAAACGTTTCCTGCCAGACGAGTGACAGGCAAGGCCTGTGGGCAGTGAGAGGCTCCAGTCTGTGACAGGCAGCTGTCAGTGGGCCAGGCCCGTCAGGGTGGGCCGTCTCCAAGCTGGGAGCAGGGTGGGACTGCACAGCCAACAGGGAGGCACACCTGTGGCCACAGCAAGGGCGCCATGCAGGTGGAGGAGGTGCAGGTGTGGGGGCTTGTGTGGGTGTCAGCTGCTGTGTAGTTGCCTCAGTGTGTGGGGTTGCAAGTGCCTGGTGGCAGTGAGCCCTTCCCTGCTGGCCTGGTGGAGTGTGCCTTGAGGCACTGGGTGCAAGACCACACACCCTGCCTGCCACTCAGCTTGGAGAAATAACACCAGTATTTAACAGGAGGGAAAGTTTCTCACACCCTCCACCACTGTGTGTCTTACACTGTACTCACACACTCCACCACTGTGTGTCTGACACTGTACTCACACACTCCACCACTGTGTGTCTGACACTGTACTCACACACTCCACCAGAGTGTGTCTGACACTAAGTCTACACTCACACACTCCACCACTGTGTGTCTGACACTAAGTCTACACTCACACACTCCACCACTGTGTGTCTGACACTAAGTCTACACTCACACACTCCAACACTGTGTGTCTGACACTAAGTCTAAACTCACACACTCCACCACTGTGTGTCTGACACTAAGTCTAAACTCACACACTCCACCACTGTGTGTCTGACACTAAGTCTACACTCACACACTCCACCACTGCGTGTCTGACACTAAGTCTACACTCACACACTCCACCACTGCATGTCTGACACTAAGTCTACACTCACACACTCCACCACGATGTGTCTGACACTAAGTCTATACTCACACACTCCACAAGAGTGTGTCTGACACTACGTCTACACTCACACACTCCACCACTGTGTGTCTGACACTAAGTCTACACTCACACACTCCACCACTGTGTGTCTGACACTAAGTCTACACTCACACACTCCACCTCTGTGTGTCTGACACTAAGTCTACACTCACATACTCCATCACTGCATGTCTGACACAACGTCTATACCCACACACTCCACCACTGTGTGTCTGACACTAAGTCTACACTCACACACTCCACCAATGTGTGTCTGACACTAAGTCTACACTCACACACTCCACCACTGTGTGTCTGACACTAAGTCTACACTCACACACTCCACCAATGTGTGTCTGACACTAAGTCTACACTCACACACTCCACCACTGTGTGTCTGACACTAAGTCTACACACACACTGCACCACTGTGTGTCTGACACTAAGTCTACACTCACACACTCCACCTCTGTGTGTCTGACACTAAGTCTACACTCACACACTCCACCAATGTGTGTCTGACACTAAGTCTACACTCCCACATTCCACCACTGTGTGTCTGACACTAAGTCTACACTCACACACTCCACCACTGTGTGTCTGATACTAAGTCTACACTCACCCACTCCCACCACTGTGTGTCTGACACTAAGTCTACACTCACACACTCCACCAGAGTGTGTCTGACACTAAGTCTACACTCACCTACTCCCACCACTGTGTGTCTGACACTAAGTCTACACTCACACACTCCACCAGAGTGTGTCTGACACTAAGTCTACACTCACACTACTCCACCAGTGTGTGTGACACTAAGTCTACACTCACACACTCCACCAGAGTGTGTCTGACACTAAGTCTACACTCACACACTCCACCACTGTGTCTGACACTAAGTCTACACTCACACACTCCACCACTGTGTGTCTGACACTAAGTCTACACTCACACACTCCACCACTGTGTCTGACACTAAGTCTACACTCACACACTCCACCACTGTGTCTGACACTAAGTCTACACTCACACACTCCACCACTGTGTGTCTGACACTAAGTCTACACTCACACACTCCACCACTGTGTGTCTGACACTAAGTCTACACTCACACTACTCCACCAGTGTGTGTGACACTAAGTCTACACTCACACACTCCACCACTGTGTGTCTGACACTGTCACGTACAGAAATCCATGGTGTTTAATTTGGATGAAATTCTGTACGTGAATACTTGTGTAATCTGTGTTATTCTGCATTTTTGTTATGTACTTGGATTTTTGCGCCTTTCGGCAATGAATTCTAAAGGTTTGGGACAACGTCATGTTTTGGAGAGGGAATGACGTCAACGCAGGTTGCTTTAGAAAAAAAACGTCACTACTGATCGAGTGAAGGGAGAGATTGGAAAGGTTCGAGGAAGCCGAGGACGTTGGACCACAGGCAGAGAAAGATGAAGAAGAAGAGGAAGAAGACGATTGAATAAGAAGAAGATTGCAGAAGAGGACGGGGAGGGATAGCAGCACCGTCAGGCCCCCAGACCGACGTTCTGTATCCGTGAAGAAGAAGAAGATTGAAGAGGAGGGGAAGAAGGATAGCAGCACCGTCAGGCCCCCAGACCGACGTTCTGTATCCGTGAAGAAGAAGAAGATTGAAGAGGAGGGGAAGAAGGATAGCAGCACCGTCAGGCCCCCAGACCGACGTTCTGTATCCGTGAAGAAGAAGAGAAATAGAAGAAGATTCAAGAAGAAGAGGAAGACGATTGAAGAGGAAGCAGAAGAAGAAGAAGAAGACGATTAAAGAAGAAGAGAAGAAGAAGAAAACGATTGAAGAAGAAGAGGACGAAGAAGAAGAGGAGGAAGACGATTGAAGAAGAATATTAGGAAGAAGAAGAGGGAGAAGAGGAGAAGGACGTTGGCAGCACCGCCAGGTCATCAGAGAACGACGACTGCATCGGGAGGAGGGGAAGCAGAAAGACTGACGACGGAGTGGATTGGCAAGATGGACAATGAAACGTTGAGTGTTGACACGAGCAAGGATACAGCTGAAGATCCTCTGCAGGATCTCACCACCAAGGTGAAGACGTTTCATTTTATTCTTATTGTACTGTTCTGAACTTGGAGTACACCGGAGAGAGAGAGAGAGAGAGACGCTATCCCCTGTGGGTTTTTGTGTGTGTTGTTCGTCTTGTCCGGCCGTGTCTGTTTTGGTAGTGCGATTGAAATCGCCAGAGAATTGTCTGTTTGGTAGGTCGATTGAAGTCTCCAGATGCCAGAATTGTCTGTTTTGGTAGTGCGATTGAAATCGCCAGAGATTAATTGAACTACAAAGATTCATGTTTTGTATAATTAAATAATTATATTGTTAACAACTGTTTATTTTTCTTTGGCTGAATCTGAGAGAGAAATATAACGGTTGTAACATCAAGCAACCCCAAGACTGGTTGTGACATCTGGTGACCCCAAAGACTAGGCTCTAACATATTGGTGACACCGATTTTCTCCAGCGTTCAAAAGCTGTGACAGACACTAAGTCTACACTCACACTACTCCACCACTGCGTGTCTGACACTAAGTCTACACTCACACACTCCACCACTGTGTGTCTGACACTAAGTCTACACTCACACACTCCACCACAGTGTGTCTGACACTAAGTCTGCACTCACACACTCCACCACTGTGTGTCTGACACTAAGTCTACACTCACACACTCCACCACTGCGTGTCTGACACTAAGTCTGCACTCACACACTCCACCACTGCGTGTCTGACACTAAGTCTGCACTCACACACTCCACCACTGCGTGTCTGACACTAAGTCTACACTCACACACTCCACCACTGTTTGTCTGACACTAAGTCTACACTCACACACTCCACCACTGTGTGTCTGACACTAAGTCTACACTCACACACTCCACCACTGTGTGTCTGACACCAAGTCTACACTCACACACTCCACCACTGTGTGTCTGACACTAAGTCTACACTCACACACTCCACCAGAGTGTGTCTGACACTAAGTCTACACTCACACACTCCACCACTGTGTGTCTGACACTAAGTCTACACTCACACACTCCACCACTGTGTGTCTGACACTAAGTCTACACTCACACACTCCACCACTGTGTGTCTGACACTAAGTCTACACTCACACACTCCACCACTGTGTGTTTGACACTAAGTCTACACTCACACACTCCACCACTGTGTGTGTGACACTAAGTCTACACTCACACACTCCACCACTGTGTGTCTGACACTATAAGTCTACACTCACACACTCCACCACTGTGCGTCTGACACTAAGTCTACACTCACACACTCCACCACTGTGTGTCTGACACTAAGTCTACACTAACACACTCCACCACTGTGTGTCTGACACTAAGTCTACACTCACACACTCCACCACTGTGTGTCTGACACTAAGTCTACACTCACACACTCCACCACTGTGTGTCTGACACTAAGTCTACACTCACACACTCCACCACTGTGTCTGACACTAAGTCTACACTCACACACTCCACCAGAGTGTGTCTGACACTAAGTCTACACTCACACACTCCACCACTGTGTGTGTGACACTAAGTCTACACTCACACACTCCACCACTGTGTGTCTGACACTAAGTCTACACTCACACACTCCACCACTGTGTGTCTGACACTAAGTCTACACTCACACACTCCACCACTGTGTGTCTGACACTAAGTCTACACTCACACACTCCACCACTGCGTGTCTGACACTAAGTCTGCACTCACACACTCCACCACTGTGTGTCTGACACTAAGTCTACACTCACACACTCCACCACTGCGTGTCTGACACTAAGTCTACACTCACACACTCCACCACTGCGTGTCTGACACTAAGTCTACACTCACACACTCCACCACTGTGTGTCTGACACTAAGTCTACACTCACACACTCCACCACTGTGTGTCTGACACTAAGTCTACACTCACACACTCCACCACTGTGTGTCTGACACTAAGTCTACACTCACACACTCCACCACTGTGTGTCTGACACTAAGTCTACACTCACACACTCCACCACTGTGTGTCTGACACTAAGTCTACACTCACACACTCCACCACTGTGTGTCTGACACTAAGTCTACACTCACACACTCCACCACTGTGTGTCTGACACTAAGTCTACACTCACACACTCCACCACTGTGTGTCTGACACTAAGTCTACACTCACACACTCCACCACTGTGTGTCTGACACTAAGTCTACACTCACACACTCCACCACTGTGTGTCTGACACTAAGTCTACACTCACACACTCCACCACTGTGTGTCTGACACTAAGTCTACACTCACACACTCCACCACTGTGTGTCTGACACTAAGTCTACACTCACACACTCCACCACTGTGTGTCTGACACTAAGTCTACACTCACACACTCCACCACTGTGTGTCTGACACTAAGTCTACACTCACACACTCCACCACTGTGTGTCTGACACTAAGTCTACACTCACACACTCCACCACTGTGTGTCTGACACTAAGTCTACACTCACACACTCCACCACTGTGTGTCTGACACTAAGTCTACACTCACACACTCCACCACGGTGTGTCTGACACTAAGTCTACACTCACACACTCCACCACTGTGTGTCTGACACTAAGTCTACACTCACACACTCCACCACTGTGTGTCTGACACTAAGTCTACACTCACACACTCCACCAGTGTGTGTCTGACACTAAGTCTACACTCACACACTCCACCAGTGTGTGTCTGACACTAAGTCTACACTCACACACTCCACCACTGTGTGTCTGACACTAAGTCTACACTCACACACTCCACCATTGTGTGTCTGACACTAAGTCTACACTCACACACTCCACCACTGTGTGTCTGACACTAAGTCTACACTCACACACTCCACCACTGTGTGTCTGACACTAAGTCTACACTCACACACTCCACCACTGTGTGTCTGACACTAAGTCTACACTCACACACTCCACCACTGTGTGTCTGACACTAAGTCTACACTCACACACTCCACCACTGTGTGTCTGACACTAAGTCTACACTCACATACTCCACCACTGTGTGTCTGACACTAAGTCTACACTCACACTCTCCACCACTGTGTGTCTGACACTAAGTCTACACTCACACACTCCACCACTGTGTGTCTGACACTAAGTCTACACTCACACACTCCACCACTGTGTGTCTGACACTGTACTCACACACTCCACCACTGTGTGTCTGACACTAAGTCTACACTCACACACTCCACCACTGTGTGTCTGACACTAAGTCTACACTCACACACTCCACCACTGTGTGTCTGACACTAAGTCTACACTCACACACTCCACCACTGTGTGTCTGACACTAAGTCTACACTCACACACTCCACCACTGTGTGTCTGACACTGTAC
The DNA here is from genome assembly GCA_034096865.1 of Theodoxus fluviatilis. NCBI lineage: Eukaryota > Metazoa > Mollusca > Gastropoda > Cycloneritida > Neritidae > Theodoxus > Theodoxus fluviatilis. The sequence continues at coordinate 25,796 of JAWQFJ010024304.1, read as the reverse complement.
TCACACACTCCACCACTGTGTGTCTGACACTAAGTCTACACTCACACACTCCACCACTGTGTGTCTGACACTATGTCTACACTCACACACTCCACCACTGTGTGTCTGACACTAGGTCTACACTCACACACTCCACCACTGTGTGTCTGACACTAAGTCTACACTCACACACTCCACCACTGTGTGTCTGACACTGTACTCACACACTCCACCACTGTGTGTCTGACACTGTACTCACACACTCCACCACTGTGTGTCTGACACTAAGTCTACACTCATACACTCCACCACTGTGTGTCTAACACTATGTCTACACTCACACACTCCACCACTGTGTGTCTGACACTAAGTCTACACTCACACACTCCATCACTGTGTGTCTGACACTAAGTCTACACTCACACACTCCACCACTGTGTGTCTGACACTGTACTCAAACACTCCACCACTGTGTGTCTGACACTAAGTCTACACTCACACACTCCACCACTGTGTGTCTGACACTAAGTCTACACTCACACACTCCACCACTGTGTGTCTGACACTAAGTCTACACTCACACACTCCACCACTGTGTGTCTGACACTAAGTCTATACTCACATACTCCACCACTGTATGTCTGACACTGTACTCAAACACTCCACCACTGTGTGTCTGACACTGTACTCACACACTCCACCACTGTGTGTCTGACTCTGTACTCACACACTCCACCAATGTGTGTCTGACACTGTACTCACACACTCCACTACTGTGTGTCTGACACTGTACTCACACACTAATCAATGTGTGTCTGACACTGTACTCACACACTCCACCACTGTGTGTCTGACACTGTACTCACACACTCCACCACTGTGTGTCTGACACTGTACTCACACACTCCACCACTGTGTGTCTGACACTGTACTCACACACTCCACCACTGTGTGTCTGACACTGTACTCACACACTCCACCACTGTGTGTCTGACACTGTACTCACACACTCCACCACTGTGTGTCTGACACTGTACTCACACACTAACCACTGTGTGTCTGACACTGTACTCACACACTCCACCACTGTGTGTCTGACACTGTACTCACACACTCCACCACTGTGTGTCTGACACTGTACTCACACACTCCACCACTGTGTGTCTGACACTGTACTCACACACTCCACCACTGTGTGTCTGACAGTGTACTCACACACTCCACCACTGTGTGTCTGACACTGTACTCACACACTCCACCACTGTGTGTCTGACACTGTACTCACACACTCCAGCACAGTGTGTTTGACATTGTACTCTCACACTCCATCATTGTGAGTTTGACACCAAAGACAAAAAAAGAAAGAGAAAGCAATGGAAAAGCACGCTTTCATGTATTCATCTATTTCTCTCCAGCATCTAATTTCAGCTTAAGATTTTTTATCCATCTGAAAGGCAGTTGTGATATATTTTGTTTATTTGTTTGTTTGCTTTTTTCCCTCTAGAAACATATAGCAACATAACGTTCTTCTGTCAATGATATTGATTACTTGATTTGCTGATTATGGTTTGGTACTGGACAGCAGCCTGGCATGGAATGTGCAATGCTCGATGTACAGATATCCTCACATTACGACAGACATGAAAAAGGAAATATCTGTGGCGCACTTGGTGGAAGTAGAAAAGCATGGCAGCAAATACAAGTCATAAGTTTTAAATTTTACAGCGTACACAACAGTAATGGTACAGGGTGAAAGTAGTGGTTTTTACATAGCGACTTACCGCCCTTATCTGTGGCTCACACGCAGCCACTCACTCACTCCACTCACTCAACGCACCTGCTCACTCTGTCACTTACACCGACACGCGTTACCTTGCTTACTGACTTGCCCACTTCCAAAAGCGCGGGAAGACACGCACATACGTGCTCTCTCTCTCTCTCTCTCTCTCTCTCTCTCTCTCTCTCTCTCTCTCTCTCTCTCTCTCTCTCTCTCTCTCTCTCTCTCTCTCTCATTGATTCTTGGCTATGTGCCATTAATAGGTCACAGTTGATTGGTTTCATCATTTTGATCTAAAGAAAGCGTTTGACATGGTCCATCATGACATTGTAATTGAAAAATTATCACAATATCTAAATGGTTGTAACACGGTGAAATTCTTTCAATCATTCTTAAAAGACAGACAGCAGTATGTCTATTTCAATGGACATGCTTCTTTTTGTGGCCATTTACAAGTGGGTGTGCCACAAGGTTCTGTCTTAGGTCCTCTTTTGTTCTGCCTATTCATCAATGACCTACCATTACATATCTCTGATAAAGAGGTTACATGTGATATGTTTGCTGATGATGTAACACTTTCAACCTCAGGTGTCAGGACTGAATGTGTGGCAGTAAAACTTCAAAGGAGCCTGGATGAAATACGTTCCTGGTGCTCTTCGAATCATATGGTCATTAATCCTTCCAAAACGAAATATATGGTGATAACTACGAGACAAAAACATCAAATATATCCTTTATCTCTTCCTCTTGTTCTTGATTCTTTGAGAATCGAAAAAATTGTTGAGCACAAAGTTCTTGGTGTAATAATTGATGATCATTTAGGATGGCAATCACACATTGATTATATTTGTAAAAAATATCAATTAATCTATTTCTTCTCTCCAAATTAAGACATATTGTTGACGTTCAAACTTGCAAAATCTTCTTCCATGCTCATATCTTATCTCACGTTAATTATGCGTCAACAATTTGGGATGGCTGTAGTGACGCTAACTTGAAAAGGCTGAAGTCATTGTATCGAAGAGCCTCTAAGCTTATGATAACAGATAGTTCACTATCTACAAATGACAAAATGAAAGAACTTAACATATTGCCTTTTCATAAGCATTTACAATTCAATAAATGTGTCTTAATGAAAAGAATTAATGATTGTGATGTGCCTGATTATTTGATAAACTTATTCCAACATTCAAATATTCGTGTACATAACTTTATAATACCACAACCTAGGATTGATTTGTTTAAACATAGCCTATCTTATTCAGGGGCTACTATGTGGAACACACTATCCAATTCTCTAAAAATTGCGAAATCTTTAGAGAAATTTAAATTGAAACTACATACTTTTCTTATGCAGTCATCCTAGATACTTTCATCTTATTCTAAATTCACTTTGTGGCTATTTTCAACGTGGTATTTCGTTACCATGAATTGATTGTAATCTGTGTTATTGTGTGAATTTTGTGTGGGATAGAGGGTGGGTGGGTGGGTAGGGGTGGGGGATGGGATTAGATTTGTTTGTTTGTTTTCTTGTTTTAAATATAGATAATTACCTGGCAGACACAAAACACGTCCAATCAGTTTTAGCAATTCGTCCAAACTGATGCGAGCAATATCATTTCCAGCCAGGTGAATAGGGAGTAATGCTCATGCATGACCGCAGCTCGAGCTCTGCGCACGTATAACGCTCTGTAACTAGAGTTCATGTTTCCTACTGTATTACATACGCTCCGCATCTTGTAATACGACCGTCCTACGAACTGTATACATTGACAGATATCAAAATGACAGGACGCCGCCGGTTTAGAGATATATCCCTGGCTGCAAGATTTGCGTTCCCGTCACGTGGACTACACTGCTGACGTCTGCTTGTGACTGCGGCACGCCGGGTACAGGCCACGCCCCCTGTCTTGAAGGAGGAGACGTTCGATGTTGGAGTGGAGGTGTGACTCCAGACTGCTGCAGTCTCTGTGCTGTGCTGTGACGATAGATAAGAGAATTCCTCGCCCTCTGGAAAGAGCGGTACGTGGACTTGTGTCTCTCTCCTCTCTCCATGACGTGGATGACAGGGTGGGACGCCTGTGGAGTGTGGAGAGCTCAGTGGTGACAGTGGGAGGTGGCTGTGGTGTAGAAACTGGGACGTGTCGTCCTTGTCCTCCATTTTTCTGTGAATGTGCTTTGTTTGACGACTGTTTAAAAGAAATCTGATCTCTCATTTTTCATCGAGTGATTTTAGCATTTATCTTCTGCACTGTAGTCTGCCCCGTTCGTTGTGGCTCATCCAGACTTGTTTGCACACCGCGTCCTTCTCTCACCCTCTCCGACTCACCTGTCCTTCCCTGACACCCCAAGACTGTGGGCGAAAGGACAAGCACTGGTAGCGCTGTGGTGTGGCTGCCGTGGCGAGTTTCCACGTCGTTCTCCTTGCTGATGTTGCTGTGTCACTCCATTTGTTGTTGTCCCTCTATCTCAGCAGTCAGACTTTCTTCCTTATGTGCGTCTTCACACTCAAAGTGTCTGCTGCTCCGGGATGTGTGTTCCTTGTCTTGTTCGCATGTTCTGCTCCTCTCTTGTTTTCCCCTCTTCTTCGGTTCTGTCTCATCTTGCCTCTTTTTCTCCTCCTTCTCCTGCTGCTCCTTCTCCTGTTAAAATCTGCTTCCCCTTTCCCTCTCCCTTCCTCTCCACCTCTCTTCCATCAGTCCCTCTTTCCCCTGTCCCTCATCCACTTGTCCCTCTTCAACCTGTCCCTCTTCAACCTGTCCCTCTTCAACCTGTCCCTCTTCCACTTGTCCCTCTTCCATCTCTTTTGTCTTCCCCATCTCCTACACGTCCTCTAGCACCTGCTCTTGCATTCTGCTCCTATTTTCTTGCTGCATTTGCTCCTCATTACGTAGCTCTTGCTCCCCATGCTGCTCTTTTTCTTGCTGCTGCCCCTCCTGCTTCTCGTCCTCTTTTCCTTCTTCCTACTCCTCTTCCTTCCATTCTTACTCCTGCTCTTCCCCCTTCTCCTACATCTCTTTCCTCCAGTCCTTTCCTGACATTCGCTTGTCCTCCCATTCCTCCATTTCCTCCTCTTTATGTTCCTTCTTCTGCTCTACCTTTTTTCTTCTCTTTCTCACCCTCTTTACCTACCTCCCTACTCCTTTACCTTCTTTGAATCCTCCACCACATACGGTTCTTCCACTTGCTTCCCCTCCTCCACCTCCCGTATTCCTCTCTCTTTCTATGTGCTTTTTCTCCTGCTCGTGCTATTCCTTCTCCTCTGTCATCTTCTCTTCTTCTTCTCCACTTCCTCTGTTTGTTCTTCCTCTCCTTTGCTTTCTGCTTTTCCTCCCCCTTCTCGCTCTTCCTCCCTCTTCCCTTTTCCTTCTTCCGCTCCTGCTCCCCACAGCGCTGCTCCGCCTTTTCCTCATTATTAAGAAACGTGTTTTCTCATTTCAGAGGCTGTCACCATGGCTACCGGTGGTGCTGATATCATTGCACCGCTTCTGGAAGAGCTGCTGACGTGTGACGTCTGTCAAGAAGAATTTAACTCCACTACCCGACCTCCACGAATGCTGCCCTGCTACCACAGCTTCTGTGAGATGTGTCTGCAGAAACTCGCCAAGGATGGCAAGGTCAAGTGTCCCAAGTGCCGACAGGAGGCTGCAGCCGACAAACCCTTCCCCATGGAGACCGTGCGAGTGTCTGTGATGGACTGGAAGCAGTCAGTGCTGAGCCAGGAGGGCAAAGCCTGTGACGGTTGTCCTGTGGGTGCCAAGGCAACAAGCAAGTGTCAGGACTGTGCTGTGTATTTCTGTAGTGACTGTACCAGTAACCACCGACGATTCAAGAGCATGAAAGACCACACGCTGGTTTCTATGACCGAGGCAGCCAAGTCCCCAGAGAAGCTAATCCAGACCATCAGTGAGAAATGCGTCAGCCATCCTGACAAGAATCTGGAGCTGTTTTGTGTGACGTGTGACAAAGCTGTCTGCTCCATCTGTGCTCTGACTCAACACCTGGAGGGCCACAAGTTTGTGGAACTGCGTAAAGTCCTGGAAGACGCGAAGAAAAAGGTATCAATGCTGTTGTTTGCTGTCATTTTCTAAATGTCTACCTTGCTCTTTCCAATTTGAGTCAAAACAAATGTTGCATAATTTTATGAAGCATGGCTGTGCACGTTGTCTGAATACGGAAAGTTGTTGTTCTTTAAGTAATATAGATTAGAACAGAGGAAAAATAGAAATGTGTTAAAGTATTTTAAATTTCCATCTCTAGAAATGCGCAATATTGTTAATACTTTTTTATACAACAGTCCCAGATGCAGATTGAAATGTTATTCTAGTGGGCACACTGTAGTATTAGTGATGGGAAATCCCTTGGTTTGTCTTTCATTAACACTGTTGCGTTGTGACTCTATTTGTTCACTGCTTTGTCATTCTGCAGATTCTGACCGTTTGCAAACAATTAGATGAAGCCCAGGGAACATTCCAGAAGAAAGCAGAAGAGTCGGAAGCAAGCCTACAGGCACTGGAGAGCAACCACAGGAAGGCAGAGAAAGAAGTGAAGGACACTTTTGCCAGTGTGGTCAGCACAGCCATGGAGAAGCAGGCAGAGGCGTTGGAGGAACTCAGTGCCGAGGTAGGTGGAAAGGTCATGGAGATGGTGTCAGAGTTCTGCATGGTTCATGCATGCTATTCGGATTTGTGTATGTTAGTCTGTGTGTACCTCTAGATGTACGTCTTTGTGTCTGTTACTTGAGGATTATATTACGAGAATGCTTGCATTTGTTTCGGTATATAAGTATTGAATGTGCTTTGTGAATGTAATTGATCTTGCTATCCAGTTACCATGCATGGCAGTTCTAGTGTGTTCAGAGATGTCAGTTAAACTGGGATTTGAAAGGGAGTACATATTTCATGTAGGGAGACCTTTCTGCAATTACGAACATGATTTTTCATCACCAAGTTTTCTGCTTTAGTATATCACAGCATGAGATTATCATACATCTCTTGCTGCCTAGATGCCTCCCTCGTCAGCTGGATTTCTGTGGTCATTGTGCTTTCGTAGCCTGCTCCAGTAGATGTCGTACAGCCGGCCCCAAGCAGCACTTCTGTGCCACCGGGAGGTATCTCTCTATTGTGACATCAAGCCTGTTTAGGCCTCATGTGCCTTCTCCAAATCCACAGTGAGGCAGCTTCAGCACTGCTTTGCATGATATTATCGTTTCATATTTGCACATGTTATATCCGTTTAAATATACGGTTTCTATATAATAATTATTTTAAATTGAAGACAAAAAATTGTATGCCATATTTAAAAACATTTTGTGAGTTTATGATTTAATTTCTGGTACATGGACGTGTTGCCAGGTGAAGTGTGAGCGACTCCAACTCGAGGAACAACTGGAAAAGTTTCGATCGCTGCAGGCTGCCACCCAGTCTGCAGCAGACTACGGGAGACGGTTGGTCTCTATGAGTTTGCTGTATGAGGCAAAATCAGCCAGTGCCGACTTGGAGAGGACTGCTGCTGACCTGAAGAAGAAACTGACCACACCTGTGGCTGCTGCTGCAACCTTCAAGGTAGGCTGCTCTCCGGATTTTTTGGTCTACTTATTAAAAACGTCTGGATCTGAGTGGAGAGTGCAAACTTAGGAAATGAAGCGAACAATGAAAAGACCAGTCTGAAAAAAATGACAGCAAATGCAGGAAGACTCTAGACATGCACATCTCTTGTTCCAAGTTCTTGGCCATACAAACAGTAGGACTGAGCTGCCTGCGTTTGTGTTTTTGTTGTTGTTTTGCTGTTGATGGTGTGAGTGGGTGAGTGACTAAGAGAGAGAGAGAGAGAGAGAGAGAGAGAGAGAGAGAGAGAGAGAGAGAGAGAGAGAGAGAGGGGGGGGGGGGGAGGGGGAGAGGGAGGGAGGGGGGTGGGGAGAGATAAGGAGAGGGGGAGAGAGAGAGAGGAGGTGGGGGGGGGGGGAGAGAAGAGGGGGGGAGGGAGGGAGGGGGATGGGGAGAGATGGGGAGAGGGAGAGAGAGGGGGTGGGTGGGGGGCTACTGTCCACAAGACTGCTGTCCACAAGGGAAAGCAAATGGGACAGGCAGGTGGGTGGAGAGGTGGGCTGGAGGGCTGGTGATAAAAAGGTCTCATCCAACGCAGAAAATAAAGACTGTGCACTAAATTCCCGCCAAATAGCTGCGTTGAGAAATGATAGGAGTTGTCTCCCTTAGACCGTGCCTAGCGATAAAGAGAATGGGAGGCACACATTTATCTACACGTCTCTGCACAGGGTAGGATGAATATTTCTGTGTAAAGTCTGTAACGGTAATAAGTGCAGTTTCAAGTTTGTAGGGTGTGGAGGAAAAGCCTTTAATGTTTTCAATGTCAAAGGTTTATGCCTGACCTTGCTGGACTGAATCTTGATTTTGTGGTAGGTGACTGACTGAGAATGAGTCTTCAAAATGAATGGAATAGTTTTTCTTGTATTGTCACAATGGAACATGGTAAAATGCCATTTTGGGGGAATTTTTTCAGTGAAAATGTTAGTCAAATGAT
>JAWQFJ010024304.1:0-12500 GCA_034096865.1 Theodoxus fluviatilis | reverse complement strand
TGGCAGACAGGTGCTGTGTGTGAGGGAGGTGGCCATGTCACAGCCTCTGTGGCCATTTGTCAGTGAGGTCTATCCAGTACGTATTACCCAAGCCTCAGTGTGTGTGAGAGTGGAGAGTGGTCAGCATGTGACCTTGACCCCTGAAGTTGTTGGCCTGATCCAGAATTTGCTGTGTTGAAATGTTTTGATGTTTGTTAACATGAGCTTTCAGAGTATGTCTTTTTATGATGTGTGAATATGTGTGTGTGTGTATATTTCTCTGTGTGTGTGTGTGTGTGTGTGTGTGTGTGTGTGTGTGTGTGTGTGTGTGTGTGTGTGTGTGTACGGATGCTTGTTTACATGTACTAATGTGTATGTGTGTGCATGTCTGTGTGGTTGAGTTTGAGGTGAGGAGGGGGGGGGGAGGGGGGGGAAGGTAGGGGGATAAATATGGATTTGCATGTAGAAGCATGTGCATGTGTGCTTGTAGATGTGCTTTGTACTATATGTGTATATATGAATGTGTATGTCACTATGTATTATATGTGTGTGTGAATGTATCTGTGTGCTAATATAAGTGAGTGTGTATGTGTGGAGGTACATGTGTGTATGTATGTGTGTATGTATATTTATGTGTGCGAATGTATATGCGTTTGTCTATGTGTCTCTGCATGTATGTACATATGTGTGTGTGTGTCTGTTTGTTTATTTGTTTGTGTGTGCATGTATGTGTGTGTGAATATATGTATGTGTGTATGCATATACGTGTACGTGTATGTGTGCGTATTTGTAAAAAGCACACTATCTTACACAGTAGATGTCATCACCGTCTGCATTGCTGATGTGCATGACTGTGTGCTTCGTCCATGTATTTGTCTTTGAACACACGATCCTCTCACAGTGCAAGGAAACTACACACATGGAGTGCTGTGTGTTGAGGAATGCATGATTAGTCACATAGCAGTAAATGGTGCTTTGGTTTTCTTTTGAGTTTTATACATTTATCCCCCAAAATTTAAGGAGAGATTTCTTTTCTTGTACAAAAGTAAGATGTGCTGTTTGCATATAAATGCTTATGTAGAGGAGATTTGCACATGATGTATAGAAAACATTATGCACATATTGTAGAGAGGAGATTATGCACATAAAATAAACACATATTCAGGACATGTGACTATGGTTTCATTCAATGAGAAAGAGACAATCCATGGTTTACACAAATGAGATGACAATTTGTAATGTGGCTGGTAATGCAAGTCTCACCTAGTGTAGTTGAGTACATGTAAGTGTGTGTGAATGAGAAAGGCTGCCTTGTTGTGGAAGTGAGCTTCTCTCTCTGTAAATGTACAGCGTGTTTGTCTCACTGTAGGCTTTGACCTGTACAGCACTGATGACGTCACTGGCCATTGACATTGTTTTGAGATGTGTACTGCACATTTTGTGGGCAGATGTTTTCTTCTTGTGGAGTCTTTTTGTTTTCATTGCATAGTGGGTTTTTTTTTTGTCGAGTTGCTAATGGGATGTATGTTATGACCTTAGATCTGTTGTTCTTATTGAACCTAGTGAATTTTTGTATTCTTCTTATTTTTTCACTCTGTGCAGCACTGCTTATACAACTACATGGATATGTATATACATATTAATCCCGGGCTGAGATTTCTTCACATTTATATTTGGTTCTTTAGCTCTAATGCAACATAATCAGTACTTACTCTGTGTACCAAACTCATTACTGTGCTTTCTAGATGTGCCATATTACTCCAAGAATAAAGACACCACAACCCTACAAAGACAGCTTGTTGTTGATGGCCAATGAAACGTTTCCTGCCAGACGAGTGACAGGCAAGGCCTGTGGGCAGTGAGAGGCTCCAGTCTGTGACAGGCAGCTGTCAGTGGGCCAGGCCCGTCAGGGTGGGCCGTCTCCAAGCTGGGAGCAGGGTGGGACTGCACAGCCAACAGGGAGGCACACCTGTGGCCACAGCAAGGGCGCCATGCAGGTGGAGGAGGTGCAGGTGTGGGGGCTTGTGTGGGTGTCAGCTGCTGTGTAGTTGCCTCAGTGTGTGGGGTTGCAAGTGCCTGGTGGCAGTGAGCCCTTCCCTGCTGGCCTGGTGGAGTGTGCCTTGAGGCACTGGGTGCAAGACCACACACCCTGCCTGCCACTCAGCTTGGAGAAATAACAGCAGTATTTGTGAGGAAGGAAATCTTCCCACACACTCCTCCACTGTGTGTCTGACACTGTACTCACACACTCCACCACTGTGTGTCTGACACTAAGTCTACACTCACACACTCCACCACTGTGTGTCTGACACTGAGTCTACACTCACACACTCCACCACTGTGTGTCTGACACTAAGTCTACACTCACACACTCCACCACTGTGTGTCTGACACTAAGTCTACACTCACACACTCCACCACTGTGTGTCTGACGCTAAGTCTACACTCACACACTCCACCACTGTGTGTCTGACACTAAGTCCACACTCACACACTCCACCACTGTGTGTCTGACGCTAAGTCTACACTCACACACTCCACCACTGTGTGTATGTCACTAAGTCTACACTCACACACTCCACCACTGTGTGTCTGACACTGTCTACATGCACACACTCCTCCACTGTGTGTCTGACACTAAGTCTACACTCACACACTCCACCACTGTGTGTATGTCACTAAGTCTACACTCACACACTCCACCTCTGTGTGTCTGATACTAAGTCTATACTCACACACTCCACCACTGTGTGTCTCACATTAGCTCTACACTTACACACTCCACCTCTGTGTGTATGTCACTAAGTCTACACTCACACACTCCACCTCTGTGTGTCTGAGACTAAGTCTACACTCACACACTCCACCTCTGTGTGTCTGAGACTAAGTCTACACTCACACACTCCACCACTGTGTGTCTGACATTAGCTCTACACTCGCATACTCCACCAATGTGTGTCTGAGACTAAGTCTACACTCACACACTCCACCTCTGTGTGTCTGAGACTAAGTCTACACTCACACACTCCATCACGGTGTGTATGTCACTAAGTCTACACTCACACACTCCACCACTGTGTGTCTGACACTAAGTCTACACTCACACACTCCACCACTGTGTGTCTGACACTAAGTCTACACTCACACACTCCACCACTGTGTGTCTGACACTAAGTCTACACTCACACACTCCACCACTGTGTGTCTGACACTAAGTCTACACTCACACACTCCACCACTGTGTGTCTGACACTGTGTCTACACTCACACACTCCACCACTGTGTGTCTGACACTGTGTCTACACTCACACACTCCACCACTGTGTGTCTGACACTGTACTCACACAATCCAGCATTGTGATATTGACACCAAAGACAAGAAAAATGATAATGCAATGCAAAAACACGCTTTCATGTATTCATCTATTTCTCTCCAGCATCTAATTTCAGGGTAAGCTATTTTATCCAACTGAAAGGCAGTTGTGAAAATTTTGTTTATTTGTTTGTTTGCTTGCTTTTTTGCTAGAAACATATAGCACCATAACGTTCTTCTGTCAATGATATTGATGACTTGATTTGCTGATTATGGTTTGGTACTGGATATCAGCCTGCCATGGAATGTGCAATGCTCGATGCACAGAAATCCTCACATTACGCCAGACATGAGAAAGGCAATAGCTGTGGCGCACTCGGTGGAAGTAGAAAAGCATGGCAGCAAATACAAGTCATATGTTTTACATGTTACAGCATTCACAACAGCAATGGTACAGGGTGAGAGTAGTGGTTTTTACATAGCGAGTTACCGCCCTTATCTTTGGCTCAGACGCAGCCACTCACTCACTCCACTCACTCAACGCACCTACTCACTCTGTCACAGATATTCGTTACCTCGCTTACTCACTCACTTGCCCACTCACATTCGCGCGGGAAGACACGCACGTGCCTGCTCTGTGTGTGTGTTTGTGCGTGCGTGTGTGCGTGCGTGCGTGTGTGCGTGTGTGTACACAAGCTGCAATTCCAGCACAAGTGACGAACACAACAGTTTCAAATGCAGTATTCCTGTACACTGATCACCCATCAATGTGTCCAGAAAAACAGAGTAGCGAGAACAGAAAAACAACATGTCATTGCCACCGCGATCCTTCCTGGTGTCGTTTCCCACAGCAACACCCCGTCTTTGGACAAGGCCAGGCGTCAGAGGAGAGAGCTGCAGGCTGCGAGAGGAAGGGAGGGGGAGGCCTCTGAGCTGGTGCCTGCACACCACAGGCAGCAGAAGGAGAAGCCCCAGTGGTCAGGGCAAGACGGGCCTCTTCCTGCTGTCCTGCTGGGTCAGTCTCCAGCCCAAGGCCCTTGTGTAAGCGAAGCTTGTCTTTCCATTGAAGTCAGAGCTGGAAATTGTGAAGATTTCCAAGACCACAAAACACACAGCTGGAGTGCGTGGGTTCGTGTCTACCGTCTTAGTCATTCTGTAAACCAGAGTCAGTAGAGAACTTTTGCCGGTAGGCGAAATCTCTAGTTTACTAGAATGCCGTCTTAGTATGAATGAAAATTGTCTCAGTATTAGCATGGAGATGAGTGTGTGTGTGTGTGTGTGTGTGTGTGTGTGTGCGCGCGTGTGTGTTTGTGTGTGTGTGTGCATGTGTATGTATGTGTGTGTGCATGTGTATGTGTGTGTGTACGTGTGTGTGTATGTGTGTGTGTTTGTGAGTGTGTACGCGGGCGGGTCTGCATATGTGTGTAGGTGTACAAGTGTATGCTAGCGTGTGAGCGTTCTGCATGGAGAAGGCTGGTGGTGAAAATCAGGCCTCAGACTGCACTCCCTGGACAGCAGCAGTCAGAAAGAGTCAGTCGTCTTGAGGATCAGTGCCTGGCTGCTGTTGACTGCACACGAACCATGACGCACTGCAGCCTACGTAGATGTGGACTCAGTCACAGCCTGCCCTCGTTGCCTCTGGCTGTGCAGAGCGAGTTGTGGCGGTGGCCTCGCTTCTTGTTGACGACGACGGACCACTACGAATGCTTACTAGCCGTTAAACACACCTGTGTATGTGAGGGTACATCGCCCATGTATTGTACACATTTATAAAAGATTGAATGGACGATCATGAACATGATCAAAGGGAGAATATTTTCAGAGACGCACAGAGTTGTCTACCCCTGAGTTTGGCTCGGGTGCACCCACTACATTACGGGCACAGCTACAGCTAGCGCTGAAATGGTCGTTGTTGCCAACATTTCCGGACACTGTACCTGAGGTACTCTGTCCAATCGGACAGAGTACCTCAGTTTGAAATATCGTCCTTACATTCACGTGACATACCGATGATAGCGCTCAGCTCAGACCGCAGCCGCCACTCCGCCTGACTGACTTCGCACGCCGGGGAGTTATGCTAAGATCCGGCCGCGTTAATGTATCTGCGTTTTGTGACAAACGTCTTGCTCGGCGGTACTGTACTCCATGCACCTTAACGGTCCGCGTGATTCGGGTGTAATCTTAAGCGAAACGACGTTCCGAATGTTTCAGACTTCGACCATTTCAGCAGCGCCAATAAACGTCGTTTAGCTTAAGATTACACCCGAATCACGCGGACCGTTAAGGTGCATGGAGTACAGTACCGCCGAGCAAGACATTTGTCACAAAACCCAGATACATTAACGCGGCCGGATCTTAGTATAACTCCCCGGGCGTGCGAAGTCAGTCAGGCGGAGTGGCGGGTGCGGTCTCGTTCTCGTTCAAATGCCGAGATTTCAAACTGAGGTACTCTGTCCGATCCGACAGAGTACCTCAGGTACAGTGTCCGGAAATGTTGCCGACAACGACCATTTCAGCACAGCTAGCCTTCAAAGCTGCATCGCGCGGCTGACCTAGACAGATCCCTGGCTGCACTAGCGCTGCTCTGTTGACACACATAAACTCCATAGGGACGCGTGATCAACCCCAGCCATTCCACTGCGTTGTAACTATCGGGTGTGAGACGGCTGAGTGCCAGCAAAGATTATAGGTTACACAAAGATAGCTCATGCCGAGCTTTTGCTATATAAAGTTACAAGACGCTCGGAAACGCAGCGCACCAAGCGGGAATGAATATGGGTGAATCAAGGGAAGTAATCACACCGCTTAGAGACATGTAAACTGCTTGTTTGTCGACGCGTTTCTGATGCGTTCCGATCATGTTTGTGAATAAATTTACGGTGTAATGTGTAATAAAATGATTTGCTGCAATAATGGGGGTGTTTTGGCTTTGTTTTTTGTAGCAGGCGTTGTGAAATCGAAATATTTGGTTCATCGAAATGAATGGTTCTGCGCATGTCCATGAGCCTATAGTCCGTTTCAACATTGCTCTGTCAGTGGAGACAAAGATTATAGGTTACTAATCTTTGGTGGAGACGCTACTGACTTCGCACGCCCGGGGAGTTATGCCAAAGATAATAGCGCTGCAGTGGCCATTCGCAATCCTGTGTTTTTCCGCCATGTTTTTGGCGTCCCATATTCCTTCACAACAATGAGCTAATGAACTATCTTTGTTTGCGAAGTCAGTAGCGTCTCCTCTGACAGAGCAATGTTTAAACGGACTATAGGCTCATGGACATGCGCAGAACCATTCATTTCGATGAACCAAATATTTCGATTTCACAACGCCTGCTACAAAAAACAAAGCCAAAACACCCCCATTATTGCAGCAAATCATTTTATTACACATTACACCGTAAATTTATTCACAAATATGATCGGAACGCATCAGAAACGCGTCGACAAACAAGCAGTTTTACATGTCTCTAAGCGGTGTGATTACTTCCCTTGATTCACCCATATTCATTCCCGCTTGGTGCGCTGCGTGTCTCGATCCTCACAACAATGAGCTAATGAACTATTATATGCTTATAATAACACGGCTTGAGGTTTGTGCAAACAAATGTACACATCCACTCACATTGCAAATTTTCCTCTTCAGAAACAGAATTCTACATTCAATACAATTAATCAAAAACCATGACCCTGGTTATGTTCCCTTGTTCTGATCTCAGTGTTATTTGTGTTCTAAGTAGTTTTTACCTCTCACCCAATGAGTACAAAATTATTATGTCAATCACATCATAACATGTAATACTAATACTTCTTGCACCCCTGTTTTGTGTGAGGGCTGCACCGCCTAAATAATATGAAGTGAAGGATGCCGGCGTAAAACAACCCACATGGGAAAAAAGCATGGCTCCTACCCTTCCAGAGTCACTAGGGACGCGATCAATTGAGTAAGCAGTCAGATACAATGTCAGGAAGCGCAATATATGGTGACTGTTCTAAGTAAAAACCACAACGGTTGGGGCAGCTAGGGTGTGGAGGGTGGGGAAAAATTGTTGAGTTGATGCCAGTTCTCCTGGGACAATTCAGGAATGACCCGTATTCCTGCGCGTGCGGTTCACCGGCAGTCACCTTGCCTGGGGCTGGCAATTGTCCAGACCCCCCTCCAGGAAGGCTGAGCGCGCGTCAGCGCACTGCACACGGAAGTTAGGAGGCAGACAACCATGAGAAACCATCTGCTAATGGCATCCAACAACCGTGGATCTGTGGTGCCCCCCGTGCAAAAAATTGTGTGTTTGTCGTTGCAGGTTGCTTTCACACAAATCCTTTTTTGCACATAGACCACAGCACACTTGATTCGAGAGAGAAAATGGGCATCTTTATTACGAAGAGCATAGTAACCAAACGATTAAACACAACATCCATTATTCTTTCTATATAAAGAGCCAGTGACTACCATATATTATACATACGACAGTATTATATTCATAGCAGCTTGCCTCAGTAACCTCAAGATATTATTGCTTATATAAGCAGCGGCTGAGGTTGTGGCAAACAAATGTCACACAGTGCACTCACATTGCAATTTTCCGTCTTCAAGAAACAGAATTCTACATTCAACAATTAATCAAACCATGACCCTGGTTATGTCCCTTGTTTCTGATCTCAGTGTTATTTGTTCTAGTAGTTTTACCTCATCCACCCATGTACAAAATTATTTACAATCACATCATAACATGTAACTAATCTTCTTGACACCCTGTTTTGTGTGAGTGGCTGACCGCCACAGCTATAAGGAGTTTGCAGGACGACTTA
Source organism: Theodoxus fluviatilis (assembly GCA_034096865.1). Lineage (NCBI taxonomy): Eukaryota > Metazoa > Mollusca > Gastropoda > Cycloneritida > Neritidae > Theodoxus > Theodoxus fluviatilis. The sequence continues at coordinate 4,405 of JAWQFJ010024304.1, read as the reverse complement.
TAGCAGCCCCCACACAACCCAGAGAATAAAACTAGAAGGAAGACCACTGACGCACGACGAAAACAGACACAATACCCGGTAGGTATGTGCCAACCACCGTGCCATCTGCAGAAAAAGTGTAACGTTCATATTAGAGTAGATTCCGTGACTAACAGTGGAGATATTGAGTGTGCAGGTATTGCGTGTTTGGCCGAGTGGAAAGTAATGAACAACTTATCAAGGCCCAATGTTATATCTGCGAGACTGAGATTGTGCTTGGATACTGTCAAGTCCCCTACTCTCACAATTCATGGAAGGCTCATAAAAACATAGCCATGAAAGAGTTTGTGGGATAGGTTTTGAGATTGGTATGCGATGATCCCTGTGGGTTTTAATGTTTTCCTAGCTTGCGGCATCTTCCTAATGATGAAGGAGTCTGGTGGGTTCGATTGCTGAAAAGGCTGATGCTACTGTGGCTGGAGCATACCCCCTTCTCGTGCATGTACAGATATACAGAAAAGAAGGGCAAGCCCACACGACTCACATGCTGAGCGAATGTGAGAAAATGGCTGTTGTTTAGACAACATTTAAGGCAACTGCGACCTTGACCTTGAAGCGGGGTCAAGTCGCTTTGTCATCATACACCATCAAGCCGAATTGGGTGTTGATAGACTTAATAGTCTGGGAGAAAAAATTCCAACGTTAGGGTTTTAAACGGATGACACCCGACACGGGTGACCTAATATGAAAATATAGCATGTGTACTACAATGTTATGAGTTTGGAAGAGTTAAACTGGTATAAAGAGATTGGGATGACTTTGCTCTATACACCATACATGGGTCAGGTATCCAATCTCCAAAACCTTAGCGAAATTAGGAAATTGTGAAAAATTCCTGTTTTTAGACAACATTTAAAATTCTGACCTTTTTAACGGACACACAGACTCGCTTTTGTAAGTCAAAAGGACATGCGCATCTACTGGCAAGGCCTTCGGGAGTCTGTGCTGCTGATCAAAGTTCTTAACTGCTGCTCAAGTTCTTAGGTATGCCACTCTTGTCACCTTGCTCAACGCCCCCGCCATAAGTTGCTGTCCTACACTCCATGTCTTTGAGGGTCAGGTCATTGTGCAAGGTCTCTAGCGGCCGTAGATACGGCACCACGCTGTAGCCCTCAAAGGACGCGCAGTGGGTGCCACGCTGGTGCTGGCAGTGGGGGAGACGATGGTGCTGCTGTCCGTGGGGGCCACGCTGGAGGGTTGTATGGCAGCAGTTGCATCCATTCGTGCTCCAGGGTCGCCAATCGTGCGGAGAGGCCCATCAATGTTGCGCTGTTCTCCTTCAGCTGTTGCAGGATAGCCGCTTCCCAGGTGATCCGGCCGAAAGACCGTGGGGGCGCCACGCTGGAGTGGCGGTGGTCGGAGATTGCCTGTGCGTGGTCAAGCAGAGCAGTGGAAGGGAGTGACTCCATCTTGTCCTGCGACCTGCTGGGAATCCTGCGCCTGCGTGTGCCCCGTCGTTGGGGAGGCATTCTGCAAAATGCAACAAAATCTTGTGCCACCAACATGAAACTCGCCACTATTCCTAACAATTGGAGTTCACAAGAATATCATCACAGGGCTCCGCCCGATGGGGTCCCGAAGGATTCCAACAAGGCATGGGCCCACTGTGATCCTGCAGGAATTCCACCAGGCATGACGCCCATCCGTTGGAGTTCATGAGGAAGTCCACCACCCGGGCTTGCGCCCATACCTGCAACAAAACCAGGGCTCTGGGCCCACTGGGATCCCACAGGACCTGCAACAAAACCAGGGCTCTGGGCCCACTGGGATCCCACAGGATTCCCCCCAAGGCATTACGCCCAAGCATGGGAATTTCACGAGGGAGTCCATCACCAGGGCTTGCGCCCAAACCTGCAACAGAACCAGGGCTCTGGGCCCACTGGGATCCCACAGGGTTCCCCCAAGGCATTACGCCCAAGCATTGGATTTCACGAGGAAATCCACCACCAGGGCTTGCGCCCAAACCTGCAACAGAACCAGGGCTCTGGGCCCACTGGGATCCCACAGGGTTCCCCCAAGGCATTACGCCCAAGCATTGGATTTCACGAGGAAATCCACCACCAGGGCTTGCGCCCAAACCTGCAACAGAACCAGGGCTCTGGGCCCACTGGGATCCCACAGGGTTCCCCCAAGGCATTACGCCCAAGCATTGGATTTCACAAGGAAATCCACCACCAGGGCTTGCGCCCAAACCTGCAACAGAACCAGGGCTCTGGGCCCACTGGGATCCCACAGGGTTCCCCCAAGGCATTACGCCCAAGCATTGGAGTTCACGAAGAAGTCCACCACCGGGGCTTGCGCCCATACCTGCAACAGAACCAGAAGACAGTGAAAATTGCTGAAGACATCGACGCATACGTCCACACTGTCGTCGAGAATCAGCCCGTCACCGATGTGAAAATGAAGCAAATTCATAAAGCCACTGCAGAAGACCCTCAACTGCAAGATTTGAAGTCAACCATACAGAATGGATGGCCTGAACTTCGTACAGACTGCAAATCAACCATCAGTGAGTTCTGGAACTTCAGAGATGAACTTTCCTCCATCGATGGAAACATCTTCAAAGGAGAGAAGATACTTTACCGATGGAATCATCTTCAAAGGAGAGAAGATACTTTACCACTTGCCATGCGTCCAGAAATAATAACGAAGATTCACTCCAGCCACTTTGGAATTGAGAAAATAAAGCAACGAGCAGGAGAAATCATGTTCTGGCCAGGGATGAAAAAACAGATCCACATATCTTCAATTGGCAAGACAGATCCTTCCTGATAACAGTGGACTATTACATCCGCTACTTCGAGATCGATGGGTGACAATTTGCACATTTCACTTACAGTAGAAATAAACAAGGCAACAGAAAGAGAAAAGGCTGGTCTGTGCTATCACAGGCAGGATGTTTGTGAACAGCTTTACTGTTAGCTGTGAAGTAGTAGGGAAAAGCATGGCATTAAGCCACGCAGGGCATTAGGCCCCACTTCAAGGAAAAAAGTTCACATCATTTCAGTTTGTTGTATTTTGTCTACAAAATGAGTTTCAACCACTCACATTTGGTTTTTCTCAAAAAAGATGTTTGTTTCTGACCCAGTCAGAAAGTAGGTTAGTCACTGCAAGGTTATTGGTCACGACTCTTGTGTTGCCATGTTGAAAGTATATGCAAAGCATAACCAACATGTACATCCAGTCATTGACAGTGACATTTGCTCCAACCAGAACCCTCTCGCTCTGCCGGTATCAAAGTGGTTTATGCCTCTGGGTAACCTGGAATTTTTTCGACTGTAGCTCAGTAAGCTAATTATCACACTCATTTAACTCACACCACTTAAATGTTTTACAGTGACATTCTGCAAAGGTCACAACACCGAGAGGTTCCCGTGCCATGGCAAGGGAGACTATCGCTGCTCCCTGCTTAGCAACTTACCAGTCATAGTTGCCTCCCCTGTCACCGCTATTATGGCGCCATGAGCTACCTGTGCCGGGTTTGAAAATGCGAAGATCTCGGTATATCTACGCAGATCTCGCCGAAGGGGCAGTTTCGTTCTTTGCTTGCTATCGAGCCAATCGAAGACGGGCGTAGATTGAGCGAGGCATTTTGAGAGGTGCTAGCTTTTAAGATTCAAGATGGCGGACAGCATGAGTACATTGCGTGCCGCCATCTTGGAGACAAATGTTCGGCGTGGCTGCGTTGACCTGCATTCGATGTGTGAACTGTAGGAGGTTTCACGATCTGTTAATGCATTCAACATACACCTATGATAAATTAATGCTGTGCGTACATATCGTAATTTAGCATAGAATCGGGCAGAATCATGCCGAATGATTCGCAAATGATCATTATGATGGGAGGCACAAGTCTGTCGCACATTTCTCTGAACATACTTGATGCGTACAGATCGTAAGTTAGCAAGAATTCCGGAGAAAACGTGGTAGAAATTGTGAGAGCCGTTCTTAGCCAGATTGGATTATCGAATGAGGTACTCTGCAGTTTCAGTGAAACGGCGGACCGTCTGAAAATATTTCGTGGCATGTGTGAATTCACATGGTCTCGGACCGTGAGAATCCCACGTGGGGTTTTCATCGACGCACAATCATATATGTATACAATGTCCGCCACTCAATCAGACCACTCTTATCGAGAAAGTCTTACATCTCCGCACATGTGAATATCCGAGTAACGAATGCACTCTCACTTTTCCATGATAATCGAGAAAGTCTTTCAATCTCCGCACATGTGAATATCCGAGTAACGAATGCACTCTCACGGCATCAACACACAACTGCACGTAGAGAAAAACTGAGGAACCGATAAAAATTCGATCGAAAAGATCATAAGTACTCGCCGTTATATCTCGTAGGCAGATCGTCT
>JAWQFJ010024302.1:22500-25244 GCA_034096865.1 Theodoxus fluviatilis | reverse complement strand
TTGAAAGGGGGGGGTGCAAAGTTCTTTTTTGTTTGTTTTGTATCTTATCAGCGAAGGCGCGAAGCGCCGAACCGACGGCGCGAAGCGCCGAGCATGCTAGGGGGGTCCGGGGGCATGCCCCCCCCGGAATTTTTTATATAAAAAGGAAGCAAAATGGTGCAATCTGGTGCAATCTGAGCGTGTAAAGTGCTGTTTTCAGGCGAAACATTTTGCCACTGATGTGGTGGTGGGTGGAGATAGGACCAACTGTCTCTCTCTTGGGAAGCACATGCTCGAAAATGTACAGTGCTAAATAAGTTCGATGTTAATAATAAAGAATCACAATTCACAAAAACAACATGAGGAAAAAGTCTTTGCAACAAGATCATACCTCGAATTTAATAATCTTTATATGGGGGGGGGGGGGGGGGGGGGGTGCAATTACATTTAATTTTACTAGTGCATTCCTATATTTATCAGCATCTCTCTCTCTGCACCCACCCACCCCTTTTTATTTTGGCTGGGGGGGGGGGGGGGGGGGGGGGGGGGTGCAATTACATCACTATATTTATCAACATATTTCTCTTTCCATTTTTTATTTATGTATTATCATTGTTTATGTATTTTATTTCTTTAATTTATTTAGTTAGTTTTTTGGCTGGGGGTGGAATTACATTTACATTACTATATTTATCAGCATCTCTTTCTCTTTTTTGTTCTGCCGAGGGAGGGGGGGGGGGGTGCAATTACATTTACATTACTATATTTATCAGCTTCTCTCTTCTTCTTTTTTTTAAGCCGAGGAGGGGGGGGGTGCAATTATATTTACATTCCAATATTTATCAACATCTCTTTCCCTGAGTCTCTCTCTCATTTTTTTGTCTTTTTGCTTGGGGGGGGGGGGGGGTGCAATTACATTTACATTACTACATTATCAACATATCTCTTTTTTTTTCTTTTTTTTTTTTTTTGCCCGCTGGGGGGGGTGCAATTGCACCCATTGCACCCCCCCCCAGATCCGCCCCTGAGTACGGGTAGATGTACGTTGTGGAAAATATGTATTCCTCTCTTTGGTTTCTCTTGTACGTAGATCCGGTTCGCTTTTGGCAAACTATTCTAGTATTCAACTGACGATGTGGTTTTGAGCCTAAAATTACTCACACAATGCCGCTTGGACACCGCTGACAAAGAGACATAGGACTGCTATCTTCAGCAACACTATGCTCAAATTTTCCGACGGAGCACCGGTTTTCTTTGCAAGGCACTCAGTCTGTAGATCTGTCAAAACCCAGGGAATGGCATCAAACGACGGTTAAATACCGACCATTCTTTATGCGTGAGACAAACACCACCGCAGTGACTTCAAATGACAACCGTTCTTTCCGTCACATTTACATAATCAAAATATCCTCTATTCACAACATAGACGTGAGAGCGTCCCTCCTGAGTGGAAAGAGCGACAGTAGTGGTCAGTCCCTTCGTAGCCAGAGGTCTCTCTGGGTGACTGTTGATGTCAGTGGCAAGCTGAAGGAAAGTGTGGATGACTGTTGATGACAATGGCAAGCTGAAGGGAAATGTGGGTTGATGACAGTGGCAAGCTGAACGGAAGTGGGGGTGACTGTTGATGTCAGTGGCAAGCTGAAGGGAAGTGTGGGCGACTGTTGATGTCAGTGGCAAGCTGAAGGGAAATGTGGGTTGATGACAGTGGCAAGCTGAACGGAAGTGGGGGTGACTGTTGATGTCAGTGGCAAGCTGAAGGGAAGTGTGGGTGACTGTTGATGTCAGTGGCAAGCTGAAGGGAAGTAGGGGTGACTGTTGATGTCAGTGGCAAGCTGAAGGGAAGTGTGGGTGACTGTTGATGACAGTGGCAAGCTGAAGGGAAGTGTGGGTGACTGTTGATGACAGTGGCAAGCTGAAGGGAAGTGTGGGCGACTGTTGATGACAGTGGCAAGCTGAAGGGAAGTGTGGGCGACTGTTGATGACAGTGGCAAGCTGAAGGGAAGTGTGGGTTGATGACAGTGGCAAGCTGAAGGGAAGTGTGGGCGACTGTTGATGACAGTGGCAAGCTGAAGGGAAGTGTGGGTGACTGTTGATGACAGTGGCAACCTGAAGGGAAGTAGGGGTGTCTGTTGATGACAGTGGCAAGCTGAAGGGAAGTGTGGGTGACTGTTGATGACAGTGGCAAGCTGAAGGGAAGTGTGGGTGACTGTTGATGTCAGTGGCAAGCTGAAGGGAAGTGTGGGCGACTGTTGATGACAGTGGCAAACTGAAGGGAAGTAGGGGTGTCTGTTGATGACAGTGGCAAGCTGAAGGGAAGTGTGGGCGACTGTTGATGACAGTGGCAAGCTGAAGGGAAGTGTGGGTGACTGTTGATGTCAGTGGCAAGCTGAAGGGAAGTGTGGACGACTGTTGATGTCAGTGGCAAGCTGAAGGAAAGTGTGGGTTGATGACAGTGGCAAGCTGAAGGGAAGTGTGGGCGACTGTTGATGTCAGTGGCAAGCTGAAGGAAAGTGTGGGTTGATGACAGTGGCAAGCTGAAGGGAAGTGTGAGTGACTGTTGATGACAGTGGCAAGCTGAAGGAAAGTGTGGGTTGAGGACAGTGGCAAGCTGAAGGGAAGTGTGGATGACTGTTGATGACAATGGCAAGCTGAAGGGAAATGTGGGTTAATGACAATGGCAAGCTGAAGGGAAGTGTGGGTGACTGTGGATGTCAGTGGCAAGCTGAAGGGAAGTGTGGGTGACTGTTGATGACAGTGGCAAGCTG
>JAWQFJ010024302.1:0-17500 GCA_034096865.1 Theodoxus fluviatilis | reverse complement strand
AATTACCACCACCATCTCTTCCACCACCACCACCAATACCACCACCACCACAACTACCACCACAACCACCACCATCACTACCACCACCACCATTACCACCACCACCACTATTACCACCACCACCACCACTGCCACCACCACCATTACCAGCACCACCACAACAACAACCACCACCACTACCACTATTACCAATACCACCACCACCACCACCACCACAATTACCATCACCACCACTACCACTATTACCACCACCACCACCACTACCACCACCACCACGACCACTATTACCACCACCACAAGCACTACCACCACTACCATTACCACCACCACCACCACCAATACCACCACTATTACCACCACCACTACCACTACCACCACCACCATTACCACCACCACCACAACCACCACAACCATTACCACCACCAGCACTACCACCATTACCACCACCACCACCACCACCACAACCACCACCACCACCACCACCAGAACTACAACCACAACCACCACCATCACTACCACCACCACCATTACCACCACCACTACAACCACCACCACCATTACCACCACCATCACTACCACCACCACCATATCCACCGCCACCACCACCACCACCACCAACTGTACCACCACTACCACTATTACCACCACCACAACCAACACCACCACAACTACCACCACAACCACCACCATCACTACCACAACCACTTTTACCACCACCACCACAACCACCACCACCAACTGTACCACCAACGCCACTATTACCACCACCACAACCACCACCACCTCACCACCATCACCGCCGCCGCCACCACCACGACCACCACCACCTCTACCACCTCCCTCACCTCCACCACCACCACTCCACCACCATCACTACCACCACCACCATTACCACCACCTCCACAACCACCGCCACCAACTGTATCACCACTACCACTATTACCACCACCGCCACCACCACGACTACCACCACAACCACCACCACCACCATTACCCACCACCACAACCACCACCACCAACTGTACCACCAATTCCACTATTACCACCACCACCACAACTCCACCACCATCACAACCACCACTATCATTACCACCACCATCACTACCACCACCACCATTACCACCACCTCCACAACAACCGCCACCAACTGAACCACCACTACCACTATTACCACCACCACCACCACCACAACTACCACCACAACCACCATAATTACTACCACCACCACCATTACCACCACCACCACAACCACCACCACCAACTGTACCACCAATTCCACTATTACCACCACCACCACCATCATTACTACCACCACCACCACCATAATTACTACCACCACCACCACCACAACCACTACCACCTCACCACCTCCCTCACCTCCACCACCACCACCACCACCACCACCACCACCACCACCACCACCACCACCACCACCACCACCACCACCACCACCACCACCACCACCACCTCCACCACCACCACCACCACCACCACACCACCACCACCACCACCACCACCACCACCACCACCACCACCACCACCACCACCACCACCACCACCACCACCACCACCACCAACCACCACCACCACCACCACCACCACCACCACCACCACCACCACCACCACTACCACCACTACCACCACCACCACCACCACCACCACCACCACCACCACCACCACCACCACCACCACTACCACCACCACCACACCTCCCTCACCTCCACCACCACCACCACCACCACCACCACCACCACCACCACCACCACCACTACCACCACCACCACCACCACCACCACCACCACCACTACCACCACCACCTCCCTCACCACCACCACCACCACCACCACCACCACCACCACCACCACCACCACCACCACCACTACCACCACCACCACCACCACCACCACCACCACCACCACTACCACCACCACCTCCCTCACCTCCACCACCACCACCACCACCACCACCACCACCACCACCACCACCACCACCACCACTCCACCACCACCACCACCACCACCGCCATACTCACAACCACCACCACGACCACAACCACTGGCACCACCACTACCACCACCACCACCTCCACCACCACCACCACCACCCCACCACCCCCACCACCACCAGGGTTTTATCAACCTGAATTGGCAGTCTCATGAAAATCTTTTTTCTTTTGTGAATATGCATAGGCAACAAACAACGTTTCGTGAACATGCAGAACATTTCGATTTCCTTTGTTTTTCAGAAGTTGACACCATGGCTACTGGTGGTCCCGATCTATTTGCCTGGTTGTCTGAAGAAATCCTCACCTGCGAAATCTGCAGTGAGGAGTTCGACTCCAACACCCGACCTCCCCGAGTGCTGCCCTGCTACCACTGCTACTGTGGGGTGTGTGTGGAGAATCTCACCAAGGATGGCAAGCTCAAGTGTCCCAAGTGCCGACAGGAGGCTGCAGCCGACAAACCCTTCCCAATGGAGACCCTACGAGTGTCTCTGCTGGACTGGAAGCAGTCAGTGCTTTCTCAGGAGGGGGTGGCCTGTAGCAACTGTGGAGAAGGCAGCAAGGCAACCAGCAAGTGTCAGGACTGTGCTGAGTTTTACTGCACTGACTGCACTGACTACCACCGAAAATTCAAGATGTCCAGGGACCACACGCTGGTTTCTCTGTCCGAGGCAGCCAAGTCCCCAGAGAAGCTACTCCAGACCCTCAGTGAGAAATGCGACAGCCATCCTGACGAGAAACTCAAGCTGTTTTGTCTGACGTGTGACAAAGCTGTCTGCTCCATCTGTGCTCTGACTCAACACCATAAAGGCCATGAGTTTGTGGAACTGCCAAAAGTCCTGGAGGACAGGAAGAAAAAAGTAAGTATTTCCCTCTTTGTTTACAGGGACACAACATTAGCTACTAATGCATGACTGTAGTTCAAACGTCACTGATGTCACCTGATCCTTGTCAAACCAAACGGAATGCACCGCCACCTAGTGGTGGGACTGGCTCTGGTTTGGTTCACTCCAGGAAGGGAAAGACTTGACTGTTGTCAGTGACGTCATCACAGATGAGGAATGCTGAAGTGAAGCACAGAATGAATGAGTTTTACAAGGAAAATACAAAGAACATGAGGAAGATTTCCGTGGAATTTACAGTTTCCAGCATGACTGAGTCGTACGCGTCATGAGATGTGTGTGCAGAACTTGGACAAAGTTGAGGATTCTGAGAAGTCTGGAATCCTGAGCTGCAGAATAATGTATGACCGAGTTTTCACAGACTCTGTATCTTCCTCACATGCACTCGATGTAATTTAAAGACTTTCAGGGGTATATCCGTCCGTGAAGTACGGTTGACCGAGGTGTGAATTTCCACATCTGAGTGTGTTGTGATTATGGTACATCAGTATGTATTCTCATTCAATGCCTGTCGATTGGAGATTAACATGCCTTGATGGCATGTAGTGGCTGTTCGTGCCAGTGTACAATACAGTAACGAGACTAACAAGAATGGAATGGAATAAAGCGACCGATTTATCATGAAATGAAGCTGATAATATTTCTTCTTTTCTGAATGAAGGAGAAATGTAAAGAATGCTCATGGAGATATTTCTGTTGCGTTCCTTCCCAGATTTTAGCCATTTGTGCCCAACTGGACAAGGCCCAGACAACTTTCCAGAAGAAAGCAGAAGAGTCGGAAGCAAGCCTACAGGCACTGGAGAGCAACCACAGGAAGGCAGAGAAAGAAGTGAAGGACGCTTTTTCCAGTGTGGTCAGCACAGCCATGGAGAGGCAGGCAGAGGCGTTGGAGGAACTCAGTGCCAAGGTAGGTAGTGAGAGAGAGAGAGAGAGAGAGAGAGAGAGAGAGAGAGAGAGAGAGAGAGAGAGAGAGAGAGAGAGAGAGAGAGCATGAATGTACATGTAATATTTTATTGTATGCATGTGTGTATGAGCATGTGTGTTTTCATGTGCATGCATGCATGTTTGCCTGTGTGTGTTTTACTTTCTTCAGTTTTCTCTTTAATCATTTTGGATTTAGATTTGGAATTCTTACATTCAACTCTTTTCACCCCACTTTAAGGGAGGCAAACTTGCAAAATTTAACCAGTAACTTAAATGAAATTTGAATATAACAAAGCTTTTTTTCAGACAAGTTTTATTTTCTTTCACTAGATAACATATTTTTATCAAGTAGAAAATAATAATCTTTTCTCTGAGGCTCAAATCATGGGCATACACATTTAAAATACTAGAATAGTTCAGAATCTATGAAAACAAGCAGGCCCTCAACCACAATTTCATTCCCAAATCCCTCTGACATCTTATCTGCAGCACAGCTACACTCAAAATCTCATGCAAGTAAGAGAAGAAAAATAAAGTCTGAGCTGTCTCCCCCTTGACCACAATCCATGCTGATCCATATGGTCTAGGACACATTCCTTCACTCAAGGACTTGTTTTATTGCCTTTTTAATTCTTCTTACTTGGAAATGTAAAGCATGACTGTGCAGTTCTCAAGTTCTAAAATCAATTCTTTCTTGACTCCATTTACAGAAAGTCTTGCACCATACAAGAAGGTAGAACAGTAAATGCACTGTTCCTAAGTTTGGCACATGTTTTGTGTACGGCAGGTGAAGAGTGAGCAACTCCGCCTGGAAGAACAACTGTCCTCCTTCAAGTCTCTGCAGGCTGCCACCCAGTCTGCAGCAGACTATGGGAGGAGGCTGGTCTCCCTGAGTTTGGCCTCTGAGTTGACCAAGGCAAGTGCTGACTTGGAGAGGACTGCTGCTGACCTGAAGGAGAAAGTGACCACACCTGTGGCTGCTGCTGCAACCTTCCAGGTAGGCTGCTGTGAATTTATGTTTATATGAAGCCATTTGGACATGTTTTATTATATAACTCTGGAGTATGCACTGCTCTGTTTTTGTTGTTATCACTTGTTTGTGTCAAGACTTCTGTCAAAGAACAGAGTTGCCTCCCCTAGACTATGGTGGAGAAATTGGGAGTGGGTGGGGCGTTGGGATGAGTGAGAGAAAGGGGACAGACACATACACATACACACACAGACACACACACACACACACACACAAACACACACACACACACACACACACACACACACACACACACACACACACACAATCACACTGGCACACACACACACACACACACACACAAACATACACACACATGCATACACACATACATACACACACATGCACACACACATGCACACACACACTCATGCATACACACACATACACACATACATGCACAAACATGCATACACAAACACACACAAACATACACACAGACACACACGCAGACACATACACACAAACATACACACACATACACATGCAAATTCACACATACACATGCAAATACACACATGCAATACACACACACACTCACACACACAAACACACACACACACACACAAACACACACACTCACACACACACTTATATATACATACAAACACACACACAAACACACATACACACACACACACACACACACACACACACACACACACTCACACACACATTCAAACACACACACACACACACAGACATACACATGCAAATACACACATAAACATGCAAATACACACATGGAAATACACACACACGCGCGCCCACACACTCACAAACACACACACACACAAACACACACACACACACACACACATACACACACACACACACGCACACAAACACACACACACACTCACACACACACAAACACACACACATACAAACACACACACACACACACACACAAAACACACACACACACACACACACACACAAACATACGCACACAAACACACACAAACACACACAAACACACACACACACAAACACACACACACACACACACACACACAACACACACTCACACACACAAACACACACACACACAAACACACACAAACACACACACTCACACACACACTCACACACACACGCAAAAGGACACACACACACAAACACACACACACACACACACACACACACACACACACACACACACACACGTGGTGGTCATGATGACACTGCTCTAGTTTTGAGGGCTTTTTACAATGGATGCACTGAATATGGCCTTACACAGCCTATTCAGGCTGGAAGACCTTTTATAAGTAACATCAACGGAACCATCCATCACAATATTCTGTTTTGGGGTAAAAGACGGTATTTGGACAGCAAGCAGTATTTTTGCCTCATTGTGTATCATTTCAACATGAGTCAAGACATGCAACAGGAAACCTCCATTTCGTAAAATGTGTACATAAATTGTTCATTCTGTGGAGTGTTGTAATCAAAATCTTCCTCTTTTCTTCAGGGAATTCAACGTATTAATAGGCATGAATGATACAACACTGGAACACAGGTCTGTGATTATGTGCCTTTGATGAAATCACGTACTTTAACGGATATCAAGCCAGTTTCACTTCCTTGTCATGCTGAGTGTAGAGGCTGACACAGGGAGAATCTGGAGGACTGTGTGCAGTAGTGTGGAGCTTGCAGCCTGCAGCTGGTGGAGGAAGACCTTGTCCTGTCTACTGAAGTGGTGTGCAGGCTGCAGGCCTTGTTCTGCTGGCACTGAGGCAGTGTGCTTGTCTTGTGAGTGCAGACGTGTGCAGCCTTGCACTTTGGCAGCCAGCTGGTGCAGCAGTTGAGTGAGGGCTTGAGGCCTGGTGCAGTGTTGGTGTGTGCTGCAGTAGAGTGGTGTGTGTGGTGGAGACAGCAGCAGCCCTGGGCTGAGTTGGCAATGTGGTTTTGTTGTTGCAGGTGGGGACAGAGAAGCTGGAGGAGCTGAGAGCCTTGCTGGAGTCCCTGGGAACAATCAGTAAGACATATCTTGGTGGATGTTTGACTGTCGACACACATACTGAAATGTTCTTAAATGCTAGATACAAACTCAATGCAAACCATTTCCCTGTGTAGATATCATGATTAAAACATATTGTAATTGGATTGATCCAAAATCCCCAAATAGTGATAGGTGTTCTTCTTGTTGTGATTTCACGTGCATATACCTCATCAGAAAATATTTTCACATTCTAACTATTACTTAACTAGAAATCAGTCACTGAGTGAACATCTGCATGGCAGTGTGGAGTGTAGTTACTGAAAGGACATCTGTCTGTGTAGAGGGCCATGCAGTGATTGTGTGTCCGTTGTGTAGTGTGTAGCACAGTGAGTGTGTCAACTATGTAGAGTGCAGTACAACTGTACATATTTCGTGAATAGAACCTTTACCTTTACCTTAAGGACAGTGAATGTGTCAGTTTGTAGTGTGTAGCACAGTGAGAGTGACAGCTGTTTAGTGTGAGGCACATTGTGTCAGCTGTATAGCATGTAGATCAGTGAGTGGATCATCTGTGTATGTAGAATGTAGCATAGTGAGTGTGTCAGCCACATAGTGTGTGGTACAGTGTATGAGATGTTTAATGTGTAGCACAGGGAGTGGTTCTGCTGAGTAGTGTGTAGCACAGTGAGAGTATGAGCCATGTAACTACATGAAATGGTGACTGTTACAATTGCAGAGAGTGTCAAGACTGCTGGTTTTGCTGCTTCTGGTGTTGGTGTTACTGTCCATCTTGGTGGAGGGGACCAGTCCATTCTCTGTGAGTAACTTGAGCTGTGGCTGTGCGCTGTCAACTTGCTTGTGTTGTGTGTGGTTTCCTCCAGTCTGGCTGTCAGTGACAGCTGTAGAAACACCTTGGGGTGGATCCCATTGGCACTGACTGACACCCAGACCCAACTGGTGCTACACATCACTTGATGCAGTGGACTCCTGTCTGAGATGATGTCTTCCTCTTGAGAGAGCCACAGGCTGTTGTGGAAGACCTAGAAACTGTCATCTGATACAATCTGTGTATGTTGGTGTTGATGTACACTGAATGTAGGGGTGTTGTAGAGGTTGTATGTGACAAATTACACTTTGGCCTTGGTGTGTGTGTGAGTGTGTGTATGTGTGTGTATGTGTTTGTGTGTGTATGTATGTATATATGCCTCTTCATTTCACCCTGTAGTCCTCTGTATTGCAAAGTTTCTACACACAGAGCAAGGACTTGATGAAAGATCCTGAACAATCACTAATGCAGTAATTTTGTGTGTTGATAACTTGGTGTTTTCTCTCTTTAATTTTTGTGACGATATTGTTTCTTGATAAAGCATTTAATCACATTCAAACATAAATGTGTTTGTCCACTCTGCTACAAGCATGAGATTACTATATTTGCCTTCAGAGCTGTAGTAAAATCTGTTTTGAAACCATGTGATCACATCATGGAAGATGATGACACCTTTACAAATATAAGATGTTCTTCTTCTCTATGTCTCTTTAGATAGCAAGTTGTTAGTGTTTTGTTTACTACACTTGAGGTGTTGATGATGAAAATGACAAAATTTGTTTACATGACTTTGAGTACAAGATTTCATTAAACAATTTATATTCTCAGTTCCTGACATCAGGCTGGATGGCAGTCATTGCCATGGAGACTGCACAGTCAGTGCTGATGGCTGCTCCCTGAGCAACCAGCCCCACCCTCCCAGTCCCTCCCAGTCACAGCAGAAATTCAGCTTCAGGGGAACTTGTGGCACAGTGGCCTTGCCAGGGCAGACGTGCTACTGGCAGGTCCACGTCAAAGCCTTGCCAAATCCACAGATAGCTGAGGGTTTATCTTTGTGTCAAGTGGGAGTTGCCTCCATGGAGGCCCTCCAGGCGGGTGGGGTGCTCATTGGTGGGACAGGTCACACTGCCCTCACTGTCATACTTATCCCATCAGGAGGCAGTGTGGAGGCCTGGGTGTGCCACTGTAACACACGACTCACTACCACAGTGCTGGCCCCCTTCAACCCACACAGCCCTGTCGAAAGAACCCTAGGCTTCCTGCTGGATGCCCAGAGGAAACGTCTTGCCATCCTAGACGTTGATGGCAGACAGGTGCTGGGTGAGAGGGAGGTGGCCATGTCACAGCCTCTGTGGCCATGTGTCAGTGTAGTCAATCCAGCAAGTAGAACCAAAGCCTCAGTGTGTGTGAGAGTGGAGAGTGGTCAGCATGTGACCTTGACACCTGACATGGTCAGTGTGCTGAAAACTCAGCTGAAGTAAGAGTCATTTGTAAGAATGAATGGCCCTTTGGATGAGTGTGTCCGTTTCTCTCTCTGTGTATGTGTGTGTGTGTGTGTCAGTGTGTGTGTGTGTGTGTGTGTGTGTAGTTATACAAGCATAGCCGTTTGTTATCGTTTGTGTGTATGTTAATTTTTTTATGTATAAATACATATGAGTGATTGAGTATGGAAGTGTTTTTACATGTGAACACAGAAAGTTGATATCTGTGGGAATATCTTCATGTATATATTCATGTGTGTGTGTGTGCAAGTGTGTCTGTGTGTGTGTGCAAGTGTGTGTGTGTGTTCGTGCGTGTACGTTTGTGTATGTGTGTGTGTACATGTGTATGTGTTTGTGTATGTGTGTGTGTACATGTGTATGTGTTTGTGTATGTGTGTGTGTACATGTGTATGTGTTTGTGCATTTGTGTGTGTACATGTGTGCATTTGTGTGTTCATCTGCAAATAATCTCGAGTTGATTGGAAGTGGTAAAACAATTATTTTGTTGTATGCGATGTATGTTATTTCAGTGATACCTTGTAACGATAAATTTCAAAACTAGATTTTTTTACTATATATCTTCCCCTCTCCCTCCCTCCCTGGCTGTCCATGTTTCCCTCTCTCTCTCTCTCGTTCGCTCTCTCTCTCTCTCTCTCTCTCTCTCGTTCTCTCTCTCTCTCTCTCTCGTTTGTTCTCTCTCTCGTTCGTTCTCTCTCTCTCTCTCTCCCTCCCTCCTTGTCTGTCTGTGTTGTTTCACTTAGTTGTACATTCAAAACAAGGAAAATGCTGGAACAACTGCTGTGTTTAATGGTTTTAGAAATTGCCCCTCTAACTTTTGTGAGGTAATTAGTATTACATGTCGTTGGAAAGAAAGAATGTTTTCAACCTTTAGGCATGCAGTGTTTGTGTGATGGCAGCCTTCCCTTGATGCCCAGTGCAACTGCTGTGTTTTCACACCAGTGACGTGTGACTTGGAATGGTGTGAACCTCCAGTTGGCTGACTGTGCTTGTTATTTCTTTTGTGACGATCAAAACTGTATGTGGCTTTCAAAGAAATCCGAGATAGTACACTGTAAATAAGTAGCCCTGAGATAGCATGTTGTCTTTATATTCCAGTTGCGATGGTAGTGCGGGTTGATGGTGTTGGTGGTGGTAGCAATAGTGGGGGTTATAGTGGTGGTAGTGGTGGTGATAGTGGTGGTGGTGTGGGTGATCGAAATGGTAGTGATGGTGGTGGGTGTAGTGGTGGTAGTAGTGGTGGTGATGGTGGTGGTGGGGTGATCGAAATGGTAGTGATGGTGGTGGGTGTAGTAGTTGTAGTGGTGGTGATAGTGGTGGTGGTGTGAGTGATCGAAATGGTAGTGATGGTGGTGGGTGTAGTGGTGGTAGTGGTGGTGATAGTGGTGGTAGTGTGGGTGATCGAGATGGTAGTGATGGTGGTGGGTGTAGTGGTGGTGTGGGTGATCAAAATGGTAGTGATGGTGGTGGGTGTAGTGGTGGTGATAGTGGTGGTGCTGTGGGTGATCGAGATGGTAGTGATGGTGGTGGGTGTAGTGGTGGTAGTAGTGGTGGTGATGGTGGTGGGGATAGCGTTAGTGGTGGTGGCGGTAGTGAAGGTGGAAGTATTGGTGGTGGTGACTGAGGTGAGGGTGTCTGGAATGTTGATGGTGAAGGTGGAAATTATTGCGGGGCCTGTGGTAGAAATGATGGTGATGGAGATGTTGATAATGGAGGTTATGATGAAGGTGATATGGCGGCGGTGGTGGTAGCAGAGGTGGTGTTGGTGATTGTGATTATGTAATTAGGGTGGTGTTGATGGCACTGGTGGTGGTGGTGGTGGTGATGGCTATGGTGGTGATTGTGGTGATAGCGGTAGTGATTGTGATTGTAGTGGTGATGAAGGTGATGGTGGTGTGATAGTGGTAATGGATGTTGTGGTGGATGAAGTGTCGGCATATGAAGTGATGGTAGAAGTGGTGATGGTAATGGTATTGTAGTTTTGATGTAGTTGTGATGGTTTTATGACAATAGTAATCGTCACAGCAGCAGCTACAAGATATGTATTTTGCCCACTTAATACATTGGAATGATCAGTTCTAACAAAAAAGAAATTTGATGCTTTCAATTCCACAGTTTATATCGATGAAATTCTCACAACGCCAGTTTTTTGTTCAATGGCCTTTGTCCCTGCAGTCAGTTTACAGGGAGCTAAGTCGTCTTCCTGTGGACACAGCCATTGTCAATGTACAGGGGGCAAAAGGGCAGCTGTGAGGGCTGGCTGTGAGAGAGTGCTGCAGCAGAGCACCAGCAGAGTGTGGGAGTGGGGGTGGTGCTGAAGACAGGGGTGGTGGCATGGACTGGCACTCAACTGCCGCTGTCTCCATGGCAACGCCTCTGCTTTGGGGTTTGGTGTTGACAATACATGTACATAACTAAATGTAGCTATATTACATTTGATTTTCATATAAGAAAATATAGACTGTTGGATTCCCAAAGACAAAGCAAAAAAAACCAAACCACAACCAATAAAAACCCTTTGTGAAAATTGTTTGGGGGTCATAGATCTTGAGGGAGAGAGGGAAAGGGATGTGGGATGGAGTGTGTGTGTGTGTGCGTGTGTTGTTTTGTCAACGTTATGCATGTTTTTAATCATATCTTAAAATATGTGGCAAAACTATTATATATAAAAAATCATTGCCAGCCCTAATGATAATAAGTATAATAAACATTAGCACTGAGCTTTTCATCGTGATTGATGACATGATTCTGACAGATTTTTTTTTTACCTCATCGTTGCATCATCATAATTCGTCCTGTTTGAACTTGAATATTTGACTTTGACACAAGTTGCGCAAATAACGTGAACATTTCTATTTGGTGGAACATCCGTTCACACATCTGCCGCCAATTTTCGAATGTTGAAAGCTGGTTTACATGATTTCCATTGCTGTTACCTGGTGTGTTGTTTGTAAGAAATTGTGGAATAAAAACACGTGGACAATACCAGTGAACAGAACCTTGTCCCTCATTGATTCATTTTCAACAAATGTCTTGTTTTGCATTAAACGTTTAATTCTTATATTATTGTAAATACATTTGGCTGTTAATGATTGCAAGATGATCATTGCTTTGAGCGCAACATTTGTATTCCCCGCAATGCTTTGTGCTCTTCTGTCAAGAACGTTTCTGTCAATACAACTTGCATTGTATCACTGTAGAATTGGAGAGCTGGTTTGGTTGTTTCTGACAGGAGATATGTTGGTGCAGGCCTAGATAATGCAGTGATGGAGTGTATGAAAACTCTGTAACAAAACGACAGAGAGAGAGGGGCGGGGGGGGGGGGGGGGGGGGAGGGAGGGGGAGAGAGAGAGAGAGGGGGGGTCGATCGATCGATGGGTTTTACGGCCTATCAGCTTTGGAAGGCTATATAAGGCCACTAAGCATGAAAATCACGAGCAGTTTTTAGTAAACGCAAATCGGGGGGGGGGGGGGGGGGGGGGGGGGAAGAGAGAGAGAGAGACAGAGAGAGAGAGAGAGAGAGAGAGGCATCGAGTCGAAAGAAAATCCAGCCCTGATAAGTCAAATACCATCATAACGATAACATGACACATGAAGAGAGAAAGAGTTTATTGCGAACTTACTTGCAATAAACTTTACTCCACAAAAAACAGCAGGAACTGATTGACAATATATGCACTAAGTGAGTCTGGATATACCAAGCTGGGAAGCTGTGTTGCAGTGTGTAAGCACTATGAACTGTACATGCAGAATATGGTGTCTAGTTTGCATGCTATGCACCTATTATAAGAAATTAATATGATTACATATAACAAAATAAACCAACTGAACACACACACACACACACACACACACACACACACACACACACTCTCACACACACACACACACACACACACATACCTCCCCAAAAACAAATTAAAAAACCAACCAACAATCCAACAAAAGACAAAACAAAACCAACAAAGAAAATAGCAAAAACTGCACACGATGCAATATAGCAGGGATTTCTACACAGGATCATTAGCTTTCTCAGTCCTTGTACAACAAAGACCCAAATAAAGGAGAAGAAATTCCCACAAAAGACCCAACAAAGAAAACAACAAAAACTGCATATGATGCAACATAGCAGGGATTTATATACAGGAGGATCATTAGGTTTCTCAGTACTTGTACATATAAAAGGCCGTAGGCATGATATGCATGAACAACAACATATTTTTTCAAGGCTGTATTCTCTTCCACACAAAAATCATAGGACAAATTACATAGGAAAGGAACTTGCATGGAATTGTTGCAAGGTGGAATCCAATGATACGAGAATACCTTTTACCTGAGAGATATGAAACTACATTCACAGCACACGACTGAACACAAACTGCGTGTGGACAAAACCAGGAACGAATATAACCAATGCACACAAGTATGTACATGTACACATACTGCCAATGTAAACAGTTGTCAATTTAATTTTAAAAAGGACCAACAGGTTTGTAATCTTCAACCCTGTGTCTATGTATTTACTCTCCATTCCCACTGTGTCAATTCACTGTCCCATGTCTGTTTCAACCCTTGAAGTGTATACACATGTTTTCTGTACAATCTACCTATCTCCTCATCCTCTACCATCTCCAGCCAGTTATCAACAAAGCACCGATGAACCACCGGGACAAATTCGTGTATAATTTCCATGATTGCGTTCAAGGGTGTAGATAATCTGTAAAATGAACACCGGTATCAGACTGATGCTCAAAATTATTTCTAAAGCATCATAATAATGACAAGAAATTAATGAAATGCTAAGCAGGTCACCACATCAAATTGAAAATTGCAAAGTTAATTTTTTTTAACTGCTCAAAAGCAAACCTTTTCCCCTAGACAATACCAACAACATGGACATTTTGTTGGACAAAAAAACCAATATATTAAACATGTATGAACAGCTTGAATTGTATATGCTGTGTGTCTGTCAGTCACCCTCCCTCTCTCTCTCTCTGACCTTTGATTAGATGGAATGTCTAAATAATAATGAACCTGATGATAACAACAACAATGATAATACTAGTAATAATGGCAAAATACATTTGCTGCAGGAGACATTCAGATCAAACCTGTTCAAGGGGAGACAAGCATCATCATGTCTGCTGAACTTTCGGATCTTACTCCAGACCCGGAGACTGACTCGACCCCAAGCGGACTGCGAGACTACCAAGACTGCATCAACTCACTATCAGTAAATTGTTTGCATACAATAATTCAATCCTTTGCAATAATAATTCAATTATTTCCTTTAAAATATCGATCATTTGCATAAACATTCTGAGAAATGCCAGTCGTCACCTTTTACACTTTGTGATGCTTGGCGTCCAAGAGATACTGGAACTCAAGCCCTGTGCAACAAAGAAGCATGCACTAAGGATGCATGGAACAAATGAAAGAATGAAAGAAAGAATGAATGAAAGAATGAATGAATGTATTAATGAAGTCTTGAGGGCTATCAGCCTCGGTAAGCTATTTCGGGTCAATGATCAGGCAAAATTACTACAACTCGTCAAAATCACGACTTGCTAGTTATTCACCTCTTACAAATCCAGTAGGGAGACGTGGTGGGTCACTTCTTCCCCTCAATCCTCAGGGGTATGGATGGATGGATGGATGGATGGATGGATGGATGGATGGATGGATGGATGGATGGATGATGGAGAAAGAAAAAAAGCATGAGTGAATATTCATATGGAACAGCACAGGGCAGTCAGGGTCCCTTATTGCTCACGAAGGGCACAGGGTTCGTACAGGTTTTTAGATACAAAATTCCATGACTTTTCCATGACTTTCCATGACCTTCAACAACATTTTCCATGACCTAGCGTACTGTGATACATGACAATTTTAAAGAGAAAAGTGTATGGCGCACGACCAAACTCACGCACAATACACCCGTTGTAAAAAAATTCTAATTCTTGTTATTATTTTTACAGCAGATTGATTCAAAAACTGACAAATGCAGAAAATTTTCAAACAAGTACTCCTTAAAATGATGATACTTTTGTCCCAAATTGTCTGGTGCTTCAACGATTAACGCACGCTGAATGTGGTAATCGAGCACAAACAGGTGGAAAATTTCCGCCTATTTTCTCCTTTCAAGCGCACAATCCGGGCGCTAGACAAAAAGTAGATTCATCGTACATTAACATCGAATATAGCGTTGGAAGGGGGAAATCTTGTAGAATCCGAGGGTGTCTGTACGAAAGCGGGAGTGAGCAAATTTTAACAAAATGTCCGATGACGTTCGAACTTTCATCCATAACTCGTCTTTCGATTTTCACCGGAAGTTCAAACATACACCGAACGAAAGAGCAATCTTTCCTCTAATGAGTAGTAAAGTTTCAACTTGATCAAATGAGAAACTTCGACGGACGAGTGTTTAGAAGAGACCAACCCGAGTCGCGAAATGCAAACTCCGTCGAGCCACCGCGAGTCGGTAGTGGCGGAGGGTGTTTTTTTTTACGTAATCGGCTTGTATGTTCTCAGCGGAAATAAGACGGATTAACACAAAACTACACGACATGTTCTTGAAACCTTCTGCTTCATAAACAACTTTCATTCTTGTTTTTATTCACAATATTTTGTGGATTGTCCACAATTAGCCATGAAAGTGAAGTGGTATTGCCGAGTGCATTTTGGCTAGTACTGTAGTAGCGCAAAGATTTGATACAAATTACCATGGAATCCTACCACTAGTTTAAAAAAATTAGACAACTCAGAAAGACTTTCATCTTTCATGTTACATTGGTATTTTGTGTTATTGATATGTGCGAATCCTAGAAAAAGTGGATTCTATCGAACCGACGGCCACTTCCGGTCTGATGAAATTTCTTCGAACATCGCGTGCGGCGTCTATTTAGCACTCGCTGAAGGTCCCGAGTTCTACAATACTTTTTCCAATATGTGCAAAATATTGCAATAAATATCTTCCTATCTGATTGTTCTAGCATAAACTGAAACAAAAACCTCAATAAACTAACCAATTTCAGCTGATTTGTCCGTCAAAATCGCATCTGCGCCGTCACGCTCTTACTCGCCATGAATCATTGTGTGATTTTGACGGTCATGCTATTTACCAAAATGGCGCTAATGTCTTCGAAATGGCTTAGAAATGAGCATATATATCGTTATCCCCTTCTTGAATATGATATATTTAAGCTATTCTAATTAAACCAGAACTATATTTGACCAAATTACGTTAGAAACAGCAACATTTTGAAACAGACATGCGGTCGCCATTTCGATCCAGCGCCAAATGGTAAATAGCAAAATCGGACATGGATATCCAGCTGTTTCTTCTGAAGTTCAGCATTCAGGGACTCATCAAAGAGCAGCACCAGAGAATCAGAAGACCGGGCCTTTGCCTTGAGCATGTCTAAGAAATGTGGCCCCAGACCAAAAGTTATCAAGTACCGGGCTTTGCTTTCACTCAAGGCAAACTTGGAGGCGATGACACTGTCGGGAAACATGCGACGGAACAGCTCGTTCATTCCTTTGGTACTGGAGAATGAGAAGTGGGAGATGACCATTTTCAAAGTCCACAAAATTTCTGCTTTCAGTGTGTCCTCTGTTGTCAAGAAAGTGTCAATCCCAGTAGATCTACTGCCACTGCCAGTGGGTGCAGGCCTAGTTTCGACCGGCGTAGCAGCGCCAGCTGGAACCACCACCTTTGAAGCACTCTCTGTCTCAGCATTTTTTGCAGTTTGAACAAAATCTGATATTCGTGTTTGACGTTTGCTCTTTTCTTCTTGGTGTTTTTTAGCACGCGCCTGGTGCGCGACACCTTTCATGTGGCTTTTCAACGCTGCCGCTTCCATGTTGGATACAGCAAAGTCTTTTTCACAAAATCGGCACTTTGCCATCCCATCCACTCTCGCTCGCATGACCCACTCACGGTATTCAGGGTCTCCTGTCCAAGAGTCTTGAAAGCGACACTTTCCAGGCATGATGATAATCTGATTCTCAAAGAAACACTGCACCACAAACAATACAAGCTCTTTTCACTCTGTCCTCGCTTGAACCAACTGACCGGACCGGCGTGGAAATGAAACGAGGTCACCTAGCCAAAGAACCAATCAGGAAGCAGAAGGCACACGAGCCTTCAGAATTAACCAATGGGATGCAAGGGCACGTTTTCCTGACGTGCTCAGCGTTTAAAATTAGATTGAGAGTATCGCGCGAAGCACAGCCTAGAAAACGTATTTTTTTCTTTCTTTTTTTCTTTCTTAAATTCCATGACTTTCCATGACCTAAGTTGAAATTCCATGACTTTCCAGGCCTGGAAAATGAAAAATCAAATTCCATGACTTTCCAGGTTTTCCATGACC
>JAWQFJ010024300.1:15000-32500 GCA_034096865.1 Theodoxus fluviatilis | reverse complement strand
GCAGCAGTAATTGCTGTAACAGTAGGTATCGTAGTATCAGTAACAGAGGCAGCATCGGTAAATGTGTACGTGTGAGTAAAAAAAGTAGTAGTAGTAGTAGTAGTAGTAGTAGTAGTAGTAGCGGTAGTAGTAGTAGTAGCAGCGGTAGTAGTAGTAGCAGCTGTGTCAGTAGTAGTACTGTCGATAGTGAAAGTAATTATGGTGGAGGTAGTGCTGGTGGTGGAGAAGGTTGTGGTGGTGGTAATGATGGCCATGGATGGTGTGTATGTATGGGTGGGCGAGGGTGGTTATGCTGATGAGGAAAGTGGTGGTGGTAGTGGTGGTGATGTAAGAGTTGTTTTGTGATAGTGGAGATGATGATGGAAGTGGTCGTTGTGGTATTATAGTATAGTTGTGATGATGATTGTGATGATGGTGTTGGGGTAATGCTGGTGGTGGATAAGGTGGTGTTGTAGATGTTGTTAATGTGGTGGTAGATGAGGCATTGGTAGATGAGGCAGTGTTGTTAGAGGTGGTGGTGTTGGAGGTGGTGGTGTTAGAGGTGGTTGTGTTAGAGGTGATGGTGTTAGAGGTGGTTGTGTTAGAGGTGGTGGTGTAAGATGTAGTGGTGTTAGAGGTGGTGCTGTTAGAGGTGGTGGTGTTAGAGGTGGTTGTGTTAGAGGTGGTGTTGTTAGAGGTGATGGTGTTAGAGGTGGTTGTGTTAAAGGTGATGGTGTTAGAGGTGGTTGTGTTAGAGGTGATGGTGTTAAAGGTGGTGGTGTTAGAGGTGGTTGTGTTAGAGATGGTTGTGTTAGAGGTGATGGTGTTAGAGGTGATGTTGTTAGAGGTGATGGTGTTAGAGGTGGTTGTGTTAGAGGTGAAGGTGTTAGAGGTGGTTGTGTTAGAGATGGTGTTGTTAGAAGTGATGGTGTTAGAGGTGGTTGTGTTAGAGGTGATGGTGTTAGAGGCGGTGTTGTTAGATGTAGTGGTGTTAGAAGTGATGATGTTAGAGGTGGTGGTGTTAGAGGTGGTTGTGTTAGAGGTGGTGTTGTTAGAGGTGATGGTGTTAGAGGTGGTTGTGTTAGAGGTGATGGTGTTAGAGGCGGTGGTGTTAGATGTAGTGGTGTTAGAGGTGATGGTGTTAGAGGTGATGGTGTTAGAGGTGGAGGTGTTAGAGGCGGTGGTGTTAGATGTAGTGGTGTTAGAGGTGATGGTGTTAGAGGTGATGGTGTTAGAGGTGATGGTGTTAGAGGTGGTGGTGTTAGAGGTGGTTGTGTTAGAGGTGGTTGTGTTAGAGGTGGTGGTGTTAGAGGTGATGGTGTTAGAGGTGATGGTGTTAGAGGTGATGGTGTTAGAGGTAGTGGTGTTAGAGGTGGTGGTGTCACATTTGGTGATGGTGCTGAGGTGGTGCTGGTGAGATAGTTGTGGTGATGGTGGCGATGGAAGTGATGGTGTGGGTGATGCTGGAGGACACAACGACATGATTACTTCTTATTTGTCCTCTAAAGTACTTGGGAATGCTCACTTGTAATGTAGAAGACGTTTGATAGTTTCAAATTCAGTTTCAATGTTAAATGTATTTGCCCCTAAAGTCAATTTTTATTTATGTATCGTCTTCCTGTGAACCCAACGATTGTCAGTGAACAGGTGGCAAAAGGGCAGCTGTGAGGACTGGCTGTCGAAGAAAGCAAGGAAAATTTGAGTATTGCAATCTCGATGACGTAGCGTGTTTTGTATTATTGCAGAGAAAGTAATAAACAGCTTTTAAAATGCTTTGTTTTGTTTTTTAATGTGTTGTTTTTCATTCCTTTCTAATGTCCTGAGCATGTAAGTGTTACACTTGGAATGATGGAGTGTGTGAGTGTAGACTTAGTGTCAGACACACCGTGGTGGAGTGTGTGAGTGTAGACTTAGTGTCAGACACACAGTGGTGGAGTGTGAGTGTAGACTTAGTGTCAGACACAGTGGTGGAGTGTGTGAGTGTAGACATAGTGTCAGACACACCGTGGTGGAGTGTGAGTGTAGACTTAGTGTCAGACACAGTGGTGAAGTGTGTGAGTGTAGACTTAGTGTCAGACACACAGTGGTGGAGTGTGTGAGTGTAGACTTAGTGTCAGACACTCAGTGGTGGAGTGTGTGAGTGTAGAGTTAGTGTCAGACACACAGTGGTGGAGTGTGTGAGTGTAGACTTAGTTTCAGACAATCAGTGTTGGAATGTGTGAGTACACACTTAGTGTCAGACATACAGTGGTGGAGTGTGTGAGTGTAGACAGTGTCAGACACACAGTGGTGGAGTGTATGAGTGTAGACTTAGTGTCAGACACACAGTGGTGGAGTGTGTGAGTGTAGACTTAGTGTCAGACACACAGTAGTAGAGTGTGTGGGTGCAGAATTAGTGTCAGACACACAGAGGTAGAGTGTGTGAGTCTATGAAGTTGTTTCGCGAACGAAGATGAGATGATGCTGCTGTTTATATCCACCGCAGACGCGTTGGTGGCTGTAGAGGCCGATGCGGGACAGGCAAGCCCGACCACAGCGGCCGCAGGGGAAGATCCGGCCAGAGTCTAGCATGACGCCCTCTCGGTTTTTTTCTCCTCTGGCGCTTCTCCTTTAGTGTGTTCCTGCGGGAGCTCTCCAACACTGCCGTGGCTTTATTGATGGTGTGGCGCCAGGCATCTCTGTCAGCAGCGACGGAGGTCCACTGTCGGGGATCGATGTTGCAGGAGATGAGGGCTTTCTTGAGAGAGTCTTTGTATCTCTTTTTCGGGCCCCCTTTGTCACGTCGACCAGTGGAAAGCTCACCAAATAGTGCTACCTTGGGCAGGCGGTGGTTTTCCATTCTGGAAACATGGCCTGCCCAGCGCAGCTGAGATCTCAAAAGCATGGTCTCTATGCTGGTGAGTTGAGACCGTTCCAAAACTTCCACATTTGTGATGTAGTCGCTCCAGTGTATCTCCAGGATCGTACGCATACAGCGTTGGTGGAAGCGTTCCAAGAGCCTCAGGTGTCGGTGGTACAGGACCCAGGATTCTGAGCCATACAGGAGTGTGGTAAGGACAACCGCTCTGTATACACTGATTTTTGTGTCCTTTCTGAGGTGTTTGTTGCTCCACACTCTCTTATACAACCTGCCAAAGGCTCTGCTGGCCTTGGCTATTCTGCTGTCCACTTCCTTGTCTATCTTGGCATCTGCCGTGATGGTGCAGCCCAGGTATGTGAACTGGCTGACAGAGCGTAGTTCGGTCTCCCCAATGTAGATGTGAAGAGGGTGAGACGCTTCTCGGGGGGCAGGTTGGTGGAGGACCTCCGTCTTCTTTAGGCTGACTTCCAGTCCGAAGAGCTGGGCAGCCTCTGCGAAGCAGGATGTGACTTGTTGCAAGGCTCTCTCAGAGTGTGCGACGAAGGCGGCATCGTCTGCGAAGAGGAGGTCTCTGATCGCCTGGTTTGTAGTCTTGGTGCGGGCTCTCAGGCGCCTGAGGTCAAACAGGTTGCCATCTGGCCTGTATCTGACATACACCGCGTCCCCATCATCAAGGGCGTCCATTGCCTGATTGAGCACCATGCTGAAGTAGATGGAGAAGAGGGTCGGTGCCAGGACACAGCCCTGCTTCACGCCATTGACAATGGGGAAGGGCTCTGACAGGTCACTGTTCAGTCTGACTTGTCCGTGCTGGTCCTTATGAAGCTGCATGATGATGTTGAGGAACTTTGGGGGGCAGCCGAGCCGTTCAAGAATAAGCCACATTCCCTGCCTGTTCACGGTGTCAAAGGCCTTAGTCAGATCAACAAAGGTGATGTAGAGGCCTTTGTTTTGTTCACGGCACTTCTCTTGGAGCTGGCGGAGAACAAACACCATGTCCGTGGTGCTCCTGTTGGCCCTAAATCCACATTGGCTCTCTGGGAGATGGTCCTGGGCGATGGTGGGGGCCAGTCTGTTTAACAGGATTCTCGCAAGGATCTTTCCGGCGATGGAGAGCAGGGTGATCCCCGGTAGTTTGAGCAGTCCGACTTCTCGCCTTTGTTCTTGTACAGGGTGATGATGACTGCATCTCGGAGGTCTTGAGGAAGCCTGCCCTGTTCCCAGCAACATACAAATAGGCTGTGCAGTCTCTCTAATAGAGCTGGACCGCCATGCTTCCATATCTCAGGCGGGATTCCGTCAACTCCGGCAGCTTTGCAAGGTTTCAGCTGTTTCGTTGCCTCCTTGAGTTCTTCGATGGTAGGCAACTCATCCAATTCAGCCTTGATGGGTTGCTGAGGAATACGGAGGATGGATGGCACGTCGAAAGAGCGATCTGCATTGAAAAGAGTCCTGAAATGTTCCGACCAGCGGTTCAGGATTGACATCTTGTTGGTGAGCAGTGTCTGACCGTCGGCGCTGCGCAGCGGGCTCTGAATTTGGTAAGATGGGCCATACACTGCTTTGAGGGCTTCATAGAATCCCCTGATGTTGCCGGTATCTGCACATTGCTGGGTCCTCTCAGCAAGGTCGGTCCACCACTCATTTTGGATCAAGCGCAGTTTGCGCTGGAGGTGACTGCATATCTGACGAAAGGCAGCTTTCTTTATAGGACAGGATGGCTTGGCAAGGTGGGCCTGGTGTGCAGATCTCTTTCTTGCTAGTAATTTTTGGATTTCGTCATTGTTCTCGTCGAACCAGTCTTTGTTCTTTCTGGAGGTGTAGCCTATGACTTCAGCAGCTGACTCTTGGATGGTGTTTTTGAGCTGGTTCCAAATGGATTCAGGGCATGGGTCTTGGGGGTTGAGGCTGCCTCCAGTTTCTCCAGGAGATTGTTCTGAAATATCAGTTTTACTTCTGGAGACTGGAGGCCGCTGACTTTGAGCTTTTTTACAGGGGCTCCTCTGTTTCTCAGTTTAAGCTTGAAGTGGAGCCTCAGCTTGCAGCGGACAAGGCGATGGTCAGTGTGACATTCTGCGCTTGGCATCACTCTGGTGAGCAGGACATCTTTTAGATCACGCTGGCGCACAAGGATGTAGTCGATGAGGTGCCAGTGTTTGGACCTCGGTGCATCCAGGTTGTTTTCAGTCTGTTCTTCTGCTGAAAGATGGTATTGGTGATAACGAGCTCTTGCTCCATGCAAAACTCCAGCAGCAGGCATCCATTGTCATTGCAGTTGCCAATGCCGTGCTTTCCCAGAGCCCCTCTCCAGGCTTCAGAGTCCCGACCGACTCGGGCGTTGAAATCGCCGAGGAGGATAATTTTATCTTTGGCAGGGGTGTTCTGGACAATGCTTCGCAAGTCTCCGTAGAACTTGTCTTTCTCTGCTGGGTCGGCTTGAAGTGTTGGAGCGTACACGCTAAATAGCGTGACATGCTGCTGCTTTTGTAGCGGGAGGCGCATGGAGATAATGCGGTCCGAATGACCGATCGGCAGGTGTTCAAGCCTGGAGGCAATGGAGTTCTTAACCATGAAGCCGACGCCTGAGAGGCGTTTCTCTGCTGCAGGTTTGCCTGACCAGTATAGTGTGTAGCCCGCTGTGTGCTCTTGGAGACTGCCTTGCTCTGCAAGGCGTACTTCGCTGAGAGCAGCAATGTCGATGTTCAATCTTGCCAGTTCGTGAGCGATGAGAGCGGAGCGACGCTCTGGGCGATTGCTGTCAGTTTTATCAAGCATAGTTCTGATGTTCCAGCATGCAAGTTGTAGTCCTCTGGCAGGACTGGTGGTTTTTGTTTTCAATTCTTTCGTTGTGGTTCGACCGCAAATAAGATGCCCGTTGACCGCGGCAAGCCAACTGGGTGGGATGGAGACGAGCTTTTTTTAGGCCACCTTTTCTAGGCCCCTCTCCGTGTGGAGCAAGCAGTGCTGACCCTAAACAGGGCTGCTTGGTCATACAGGGTGCTGCCGGGCGGTGTCGTCGTCTCCGGGTCGACATCGGACGACCAATATCCTGTACCGCCTGCATGCAGGATTGGAACTGCGGCTTCCAGTGTCATCTTCACCTGCCGTTTCGCCCCTTTCCCATCGCTACAGGACTTGTGAAAAGGAGTGGACGTGGACGTGAACGTGTCGTTTGAGCCTGCGCAGTGGAGTTTTAAGGTGAGGTTCGGTGTGCGCAGTACCGGACCCACCCTTTACACCCGAGGTTCATCTGCCGTGGCCTAGCAAGCTGGGACGGTGACAGTGAGGTCCTTGGGTCGTAGGTTTTACCATTCTGTAAACCCGAGTCAGTAGTATTGACTCTGGCACAGTTCGCAATGAATGCGTAATAGGCTTGACCCTTGGCATTACAGCCTTGCGCCAAAAGTAGTTCGTTCTGATACTATTTTTCTCTCCACTTTTTACAGAAATCATTCAGATGTAAAAACTTGGTTCCATTTCAACACAAACATTTTATTGAATCGAATAAACGCTTGTTTGTTGTCTGAACAAGATCGAGTAAGTTAAGAGTTTTGTGCGAAATAGTCTTAGAACTACTTTAACGGCGTATGTCAGGGAGCACATCGGCTTTCCCACAAGCCTCTTGTGTGACGTCCGCTTGCATAAATTGGCCAAAAACCTTCCATCACGTGATGTGAACTGTGCTAGAGATACTTTTGCCGGTAGGCGAAATCTCTAGTTTACTAGAATGAGGTTTTACATCAGAGTTTCCCTCTCCTAGACGGACTGCCTGACGAGGCTAACGAGCTCCATCTGCCCGGGTTTGAAATCAGAGCTGTCCTTCTCCTAGACTGGTTGCCAACCAAGGCTTATGAGCCCAGACTGCCCAATTCCCTGTTATACCGCAGAGTGCTCGGTCGCACCTGTAGAAAGCTTTGTGAGCAACAGGGGGACCACGTGAAGGTGTTCCTGCAGGAGCAATTAGGTAGGAGAGGCCATGTGCGTGCATGCGCAGCGAACTGCATTGCAGCAGCAATCACTACCCCAGGATGGGAGAGGCTATATGTTGCGCGTCACCATCCATTTGTTGTGCGGGGCGTAGGGCCCAGATCACAACCCCACCCCCACCCCCCACCCCCAGAGTGTGAGTGTAGACTTAGTGTCAGACACACAGTGATGGCATGTGAGTGTGGAGTGTCAGACACACAGTGGTGGAGTGTGTGAGTGTAGACTTGGTGTCAGACACACAGTGGTGGAGTGTGTGAGTGTAGACTTGGTGTCAGACACACAGTGGTGGAGTGTGTGAGTGCAGACTTAGTGTCAGACACACAGTGGTAGAGTGTGTGAGTGTAGACTTAGTGTCAGTCACACAATGGTAGAGTGTGTGAGTGTAGACTTAGTGTCAGACACACAGTGGTGGAGTGTGTGAGTGTAGACTTAGTGTCAGACACACAGTGGTGGAGTGTGTGAGTAGTGTCAGACACAGTGGTGGAGTGTGTGAGACTTAGTGTCAGACACACAGTGGTGGAGTGTGTGAGTGTAGACTTAGTGTCAGACACACAGTGGTGGAGTGTGTGAGTGTAGACTTAGTGTCAGACACAGTGGTGGAGTGTGTGAGTGTAGACTTAGTGTCAGACACAGTGGTGGAGTGTGTGAGTGTAGACTTAGTGTCAGACACTCAGTGGTGGAGTGTGTGAGTGTAGACTTAGTGTCAGACACACAGTGGTGGAGTGTGTGAGTGTAGACTTAGTGTCAGACACACAGTGGTGGAGTGTGTGAGTGTAGACTTAGTGTCAGACACACAGTGGTGGAGTGTGTGAGTGTAGACTTAGTGTCACACACACAGTGGTGGAGTGTGTGAGTGTAGTCATAGTGTCAGACACACAGTGGTGGAGTGTGTGGGTGTAGACTTAGTGTCAGACACACAGTGGTGGAGTGTGTGAGTGTAGACATAGTGTCAGACACACAGTGGTGGAGTGTGTGAGTGTAGACTTAGTGTCAGACACACAGTGGTGGAGTGTGTGAGTGTAGACTTAGTGTCAGACACACAGTGGTGGAGTGTGTGAGTGTAGACATAGTGTCAGACACACAGTGGTGGAGTGTGTGAGTGTAGACTTAGTGTCAGACACACAGTGGTGGAGTGTGTGAGTGTAGACTTAGTGTCAGACACACAGTGGTGGAGTGTGTGAGTGTAGACTTAGTGTCAGACACACAGTGGTGGAGTGTGTGAGTGTAGACTTAGTGTCAGACACACAGTGTTGGAGTGTGTGAGTGTAGACTTAGTGTCACACACACAGTGGTGGAGTGTGTGAGTGTAGACATAGTGTCAGACACACAGTGGTGGAGTGTGTGAGTGTAGACTTAGTGTCAGACACACAGTGGTGGAGTGTGTGAGTGTAGACATAGTGTCAGACACACAGTGGTGAAGTGTGTGAGTGTAGACTTAGTGTCACACACACAGTGGTGGAGTGTGTGAGTGTAGACTTAGTGTCAGACACACAGTGGTGGAGTGTGTGAGTGTAGACTTAGTGTCAGACACACAGTGGTGGAGTGTGTGGGTGTAGACATAGTGTCAGACACACAGTGGTGGAGTGTGTGAGTGTAGACTTAGTGTCAGACACACAGTGGTGGAGTGTGTGAGTGTAGACATAGTGTCAGACACACAGTGGTGGAGTGTGTGAGTGTAGACTTAGTGTCAGACACACAGTGGTGGAGTGTGTGAGTGTAGACATAGTGTCAGACACACAGTGGTGGAGTGTGTGAGTGTAGACTTAGTGTCAGACACACAGTGGTGGAGTGTGTGAGTGTAGACTTAGTGTCAGACACACAGTGGTGGAGTGTGTGAGTGTAGACTTAGTGTCAGACACACAGTGGTGGAGTGTGTGAGTGTAGACTTAGTGTCAGACACACAGTGGTGGAGTGTGTGAGTGTAGACTTAGTGTCAGACACAGTGGTGGAGTGTGTGAGTGTAGACTTAGTGTCAGACACACAGTGGTGGAGTGTGTGAGTGTAGACTTAGTGTCAGACACACAGTGGTGGAGTGTGTGAGTGTAGACTTAGTGTCAGACACACAGTGGTGGAGTGTGTGAGTGTAGACTTAGTGTCAGACACACAGTGGTGGAGTGTGTGAGTGTAGACTTAGTGTCAGACACACAGTGGTGGAGTGTGTGAGTGTAGACTTAGTGTCAGACACACAGTGGTGGAGTGTGTGAGTGTAGACTTAGTGTCAGACACACAGTGGTGGAGTGTGTGAGTGTAGACTTAGTGTCAGACACACAGTGGTGGAATGCTTAACTGTAAACCCGGATGCCCCAGGGCGTGTTTCCATTTCGATTTTTAAAAGTTTATAATTTTTATCTTCATGTAAACACAGGGTTTCAATAGGCGAGTGGAGGTTGAGGAGCTGACGATGCACTCATGGAAGAGGGGAGACTACTGGATATGGGGCTGCCAGGAGCTGGTGATATACATATTAATAGTTAACATGGTGTAGAGGAATCTTCTTTTAAGACGATTGTTGGTTTTTTCTTTTGTTGGCACGTCATAGACGTTGAACCAATACTCACGCAGTAACGAATGTGCATCATAGATGTTCACCTTCTACATTCATACTCATTCACGCACACCAACTCCTGTCAACTTCTTGGCTTCATGGGACAGGCCGGAGTGGGGGGGGGGGGGGGGTGGGGAGGAAGATGTGGCCACGTCTGGATGACAGGCGATATTACGGAATCCTCACGTTGGAGTCGTGCGAGCTCATCCGGGGAGTGGCTCGGTAGGAAGGCGTGGCTCCAGGGCTCCCATGGGGCGACAGGTAGTCTCTCCATCCTCTCCTCCTCCTCTGTACTTGGACAGGTGGTCTCTCCATCCTCTCCTCCTCCTCTGTACTTGGACAGGTGGTCTCTCCATCCTCTCCTCCTCCTCTGTACTTGGACAGGTGGTCTCTCCATCCTCTCCTCCTCTGTACTTGGACAGGTGGTCTCTCCATCCTCTCCTCCTCTGTACTTGGACAGGTGGTCTCTCCATCCTCTCCTCCTCCTCTGTACTTGGAGAGGTGGACACTCCATCCTCTCCTCCTCTTTACTTGGACAGGTGGTCTCTCCATCCTCTCCTCCTCTGTACTTGGACAGGTGGTCTCTCCATCCTCTCCTCCTCTGTACTTGGACAGGTGGTCTCTCCATCCTCTCCTCCTCTGTACTTGGACAGGCGGTCTCTCCATCCTCTCCTCCTCCTCTGTACTTGGACAGGCGGTCTCTCCATCCTCTCCTCCTCCTCTGTACTTGAACAGGCGGTCTCTAGGGACTGACACCATACTTCCTGGACGCAGGCAATGTGGACTTAGATTTTTTTTCTCGTCTCTGCATTCAGCCCCAGGTGCCACAGTCTCATGTCCAGCAGATCTTTTCCACAGCGTTTTTATTTACGAGTTCGTCATGGCGTTCGCTTTTGCATGTTGCCGATAAATCTCCACCGACGTCCGAGTTTTCGACCACCCCTCTCTGGTAACTTATAATACTGCGTCTGCCTTCGGTGTATTGGGACACGTGCAAGGAAGGTGTGGTACTTTCATCGAGTTCTTCGTCGCCCCTCTCGTCGTCACGGTTCCCTTCTCAAGCTGCCGCTTCCTGTTTGGCAGACTGGCTTTTTTCATCCACCTTTGTGACGGACACTTCTGCATATCTCTTGCCCTCAGGTTTTACCAGCTCTGACTCACAGACGGCCAAGCTTTCAACCACTTTCTGATCTTCACGCTTTGCTGATGTCGTATCTCCTCCACTTGGCACATATGCGTCGTCGTCGTCGTCCTTGTCCTTGTCCTCGTCGTCCTTCTGCTCCTGCTCCTGCTCCTGCTCCTGCTTCTGCTCCTGCTCCTCCTTCTGCTCCTGCTCCTCCTTCTGCTCCTGCTCCTCCTTCTGCTCCTGCTCCTCCTTCTGCTCCTGCTCCTCCTTCTGCTCCTGCTCCTCCTTCTGCTCCTGCTCCTCCTTCTGCTTCTGCTCCTCCTTCTGCTCCTGCTCCTCCTTCTGCTCCTGCTCCTCCTTCCGCTCCTGCTCCTCCTTCTGCTTCTGCTCCTCCTTCTGCTCCTGCTCCTGCTTCTGCTCCTGCTCCTCCTTCTGCTTCTGCTCCTCCTTCTGCTCCTGCTCCTGCTTCTGCTCCTGCTCCTGCTTCTGCTCCTGCTCCTCCTTCTGCTCCTGCTCCTCCTTCTGCTCCTGCTCCTCCTTCTTGCTCCTGCTCCTCCTTCTGCTCCTGCTCCTCCTTCTGCTCCTGCTCCTCCTTCTGCTCCTGCTCCTCCTTCTGCTCCTGCTCCTGCTTCTGCTCCTGCTCCTCCTTCTGCTCCTGCTCCTCCTTCTGCTCCTGCTCCTCCTTCTGCTCCTGCTCCTCCTTCTGCTTCTGCTCCTCCTTCTGCTCCTGCTCCTCCTTCTGCTCCTGCTCCTCCTTCTGCTCCTGCTCCTCCTTCTGCTTCTGCTCCTCCTTCTGCTCCTGCTCCTGCTTCTGCTCCTGCTCCTCCTTCTGCTTCTGCTCCTCCTTCTGCTCCTGCTCCTGCTTCTGCTCCTGCTCCTGCTTCTGCTTCTGCTCCTCCTCCTGCTCCTGCTCCTTCTTCTGCTCCTGCTCCTCCTCTTGCTCTGCTCCTGCTCCTGCTTCTGCTCCTGCTCCTCCTTCTGCTCCTGCTCCTCCTTCTGCTCCTGCTCCTGCTTCTGCTCCTGCTCCTCCTTCTGCTCCTGCTCCTCCTTCCGCTCCTGCTCCTCCTTCCACTCCTGCTCCTCCTTCTGCTTCTGCTCCTCCTTCTGCTCCTGCTCCTGCTTCTGCTCCTGCTCCTGCTTCTGCTCCTGCTCCTGCTTCTGCTCCTGCTCCTGCTTCTGCTCCTGCTCCTGCTTCTGCTCCTGCTCCTCCTTCTGCTCCTGCTCCTCCTTCTGCTCCTGCTCCTGCTTCTGCTCCTGCTCCTCCTCATGCTTCTGCTCCTCCTTCTGCTCCTGCTCCTCCTTCTGCTCCTGCTCCTCCTTCTGCTCCTGCTCCTCCTTCTGCTCCTGCTCCTCCTTCTGCTCCTGCTCCTCCTTCTGCTCCTGCTCCTCCTTCTGCTCCTGCTCCTCCTTCTGCTCCTGCTCCTCCTTCTGCTCCTGCTCCTCCTTCTGCTCCTGCTTCTGCTCCTGCTCCTCCTCCTCATGCTCCTCATGCTCCTCCTTCTTCTCCTGCTCCTCCTTCTTCTCCTGCTCCTCCTTCTGCTCCTGCTCCTGCTTCTGCTCCTGCTCCTGCTTCTGCTCCTGCTCCTGCTCCTGCTCCTGCTTCTGCTCCTGCTCCTCCTCCTGCTCCTCATGCTCCTCCTTCTTCTCCTGCTCCTCCTTCTGCTCCTGCTCCTGCTTCTGCTCCTGCTCCTGCTCCTGCTCCTGCTCCTGCTTCTGCTCCTGCTCCTCCTCATGCTCCTCATGCTCCTCCTTCTTCTCCTGCTCCTCGTCGTCTTCCTCCTCCACCTTGTCATCTTTGTCTTCCTTCTTCTCCTTGTCATCCTGGTCTTTCTCGTCTTCCTCCTCCTTGTCCTTCTCCTTGTTCTCCTCCGTGTATTCCTTTTTTTTCTCCTCCTCGTCCCTCTTCTTGTCTTCCTTTTTGTTCTTGTCTTCCTCCTTCTCCTTCTCCTTGTTCTCATCCTTTTCTTCCTCTTCCTCGCCCTTCTTCTTGTTTTCCTCCTCCTTTTTGTCATCCTTGTCTTCCTCGTCTTCCTCATCCTTGTCCTTTGTCTTGTTTTCCTCCTTGTCTTCCTTGTCTTCTTTCTCTTCGTCCTTCTCCTTGTCCTCCTCCTTGTCTTCCTTCTCTTCGTCCTTCTCCTTGTCCTCCTCCTTGTCTTCCTTCTCTTCGTCCTTCTCCTTGTTCTCTTCCTTCTCCTCCTTTTCCTCCTTGTCTTCCTCGTCTTCCTCCTTGTATTTTTCCTTGTTCTCCCCCTTGTCTTCCTCCTTGCCTTCCTTATCTTTCTCTTTCTTGTCCTTTTCTTTGTTCTCTTCCTTCTCCTTGTCTTCCTCGTCTTCCTCCCATTGTTCTCCTCCTTGTCATCCCTCTCCTTATTTTTCTCATTCTCTTCCTTGTCTTCCTCGTCTTCGTCGTCGTCGTCGTCCTCTTCCTCCTGCTGCTGCAGCTGCTGCTCCTCCTGCTGCTGCCGCTGCTGCTCCTCCTCCTCCATCTGCTGCTGTTGGTGCTGGTTCTCCTCCTGCTGTTCCTCCTCCTCCTCCTTCTCCTCCTCCTCCTCCTCCTCCTCCTCCTCCTCCTCCTCCTCCTCCTCCTCCTCCTCCTCCTGCAGCTGCTCCTCCTCCTGCTGCTGCTGCTCCTCCTGCTGCTGCTGCTGCTCCTCCTGCTGCTGCTGCTGCTCCTCCTGCTGCTGCTGCTTCTCCTCCTGCTGCTGCTGCTGCTGCTGCTCTCCTCCTCCTGCTGCTGCTGCTCCTCCTGCTGCTGCTGCTGCTCCTCCTCCTGCTGCTGCTGCTTCTCCTCATCCTGCTGCTGCTCCTCCAGCTCCTCCTGCTGTTGCTGTTGCTGCTTCTCCTCCTTTTCCTTCTTCTCCTTTTTCTCCTCCTCTACCTTTTTCTTGTCTTCTTCCTTCTCCTGTTCCTCCTCCTCCTGCTTTTCGACTTCCTTCTTATTGTCTCTATCATTGTCTTCTGGAGTTTCTTCTTGTGGCCTCAAAGTCTCCAATATAGTTTTGCTCTCAGTAATATTACTGTCTTCTGTCTCTTCTGTTCCTCTGGCTGACTCCTTTTGTTTTCCCCTTTGTCCACTTCAGTCTTATTCATAGCACCTTCCATTTCACCGTCCGTCACTGAAGCTGTCGTGGGAACCATGTTGTCATCAACTTCCTCCTGAAATATTTTGCTGCCGTCTGCAAGGTTCGAGGTCTCAGGTTCATCTGCGTGGGATGTATTTGCACCTTCGACACCTTGACAACTTTCCTCTTTGCGTTCATTCGTCGATGCTCCTGTTTCTTTTGGATGAATCGTGGGCATCGTCGTCTTGTCGTTGCCTTGCACTGAATTTTCACGAACACGGTATTGCTCTGTTCCCGTGGAAGGCACCCCTTGCGGCTGAGTAGAGTCGTCAAAAGCCGTGTCGTGAGTCTCTGTGCATCGTCCGACACATGCTTGTTGTGTAGAAGGGGGGGAAGCATTATGGTCACCGCCCTCTGTGTTGTGCTGATTGCCCCCGTTCCCTGGCAGTGAAGACAGCTCTTCGGACCTGCGTGTCATCACGCCACCTGACTGCGCTTCATTGTACTCCACGCTTCCGCCAGTCACAACACTCATCGCTCTCTCACAGGAGGTCTCTTGGTCATGACTATTTTCCGTGTTGTCACGTCCAGGGTTTGCTGATGTGGAAACTTCTACTTCACGGTGAGGAACAGTTTCTTCGTCAGTCTGCACAAAGTCGATCTTTTGAACCGCTAGTGGTTTGACATCCTCTCCGTCATTCGCCTCATCGATTGTAGCCTCGTTCCCATCACTCCCGCTCTCTTTCTTGCGGTCGTCGCCTTTAACATTCGTAGGACGAGTTTTCACCTCAGTCCGAAGTGCTGATTTCTCATCATCGTGCACTGTAGTGCTGTCCTTCTCCACTGCACACAGCGAAGACATGTCACCACGCGATTTCGTGTTCACTATTAGTATTACCTTATCTAGCACACGTTCTTCAGTCGCACTCTTTCTCTCTTCGACTGACACATCCGTTGTCAATTTCTGCTCAGCGAGGACCTTCTCGTCTTGTGGTGGAGAGGAAGGGCTCGCCCCACAGCGGCTGGACGTGTCACCTGCCTCTACCTGCGTTGTGCTCTTACCTTCACCTGGACTTTCTCGGGCGTCTCGCTTGCTGTGGCGGGCGTCGTCACCACTTGAGCCTTGCTCCGTTTTGCTTTCCTCCTTCTCCCTTCCTGACCGTCCCATCAGTTGTAGACAGCACGAAGGTGCCTGGTCTTCCTGTCCATCGAATCAAAGTTGGAAGGTGCGAGTAGAGAAGAGTGTTGAAGATCACAACTGCTAAATCCCTGACAATCTCTCCCTGTGGTCTATTAGCAGAGAGGTTCGTGATCCTTTTATGTGTTCTGCTTTTAGTGTGGATGGGCGGACGACGGGATATACGCAAATGTGTCGTGCTGATTAGGCGCTGAGTCAGCCTTCAGTCGTGTGACGCTCTGTGACTGGACAGGAAGAGTAGTGTACAGTGATACCGAAGTAAATGAAACGATTGGTCCATAGCATGTCATGGGTCAGATTATCAGTGTTTGTGGGGAAAAAATGTTGTCAGATTTATTCTGTTTTGTGCCTTTGAAGAGATAAGCAGAGATAGCTTAAGCTAGATCTAAGAGGTGAGAAGATCTGCTTACATCGTTCAGACCATACTTAACTGCTCCGAAAAACAAACACACAAGCAGGGGACGATCTACACTCCAGCTAATGAATTCCAGATCACAAGTTGTCAGTAACTTGATACGCATTCTTCCGTGAGGTGCTTGAATAGTGAATTCCAGACATTATGAGATCAGTTCCACACTAAGCACTCCATACCAAGTAAGAGTTTTGTTACTTTTTAATGGAAACGTGCCCCTGAGGTTTGGGGATGGGACTAGATCCAGCATGTCTCCCAAAGCTCTTCGTGCAAGGCAAACAGCCAGAGTAGTTGAGACCCGACTTGCTCCTGCTCTAAGTTACCAGTTCAAGTGACATTGATACGACTTCCAGCCGGTCGTGGTCGAGACGTCGGGTGTCTTCGGTCCATCTACCCGCGACTTCCTCCGCTGCCTCGGTGACAAAGTCGCCACAGTCATCGACGACTCAAGGGAACGGGGCTGGCATTCTGTGAACCCGAGTCACGTGGCTCTGGTACAGTTTGCAATGAATGCGTAATAGACTTGACCCTTTGCATTATAGCATTGTGCCAAAAATAGTTCGTTCTGATACTATTTTTTTCACCATATTTTACAGAAATCATTCAGATGTCGAAACTTGTTTCCATTTAAATACAAACATTTTATTTTATCGAATGAACGCTTGTTTATTGCCTCAACAAGAGTAAATTGTGAGTTTTGTGCGAAATAGTCTTAGAACTACTTTAACGACGTATGTCAGGGAGCAGATCGGCTATCCCACAAGCCTCTCGTGTGACCTCCTCATGCATATTTTGGACGAAAACCTTCCATCAGGTGATGTCAACTGGGCTAGAGACACTTTCACCGGTAGGCGAAGTCTCTAGTGGACTAGAATGCGGGGCCTGCTCACCCAGGGCACCCCCCTCGCCATCGTTAGGGGCAATGACCACTCCGTCCTGTCATCCTGCCGACTCCCTTAGCTTCTTGTCATGCCTCTCCCCTCGCGGGTGACCCGGTCTGTTTCGCAACTGCCCTTTTCTAATGCTCCTTCCCCCTTTGTTATAGCTATTCCTCTTTTTTCCTCTCTGTTTCAGCTAGACAGGAGAGTGAACGTGTCCTTCTATAGACGTTTCGAAAGGTTCAGCTGCCCATTCAGTTTTAGACATGTATATATACAGTTTTTCTATTTTTAAGACTGTACATAATAATAACTTGTTTATCTTTCTGAATAAAAATCCATCCATCGGAAAAAAAGTGATCATGTAGTGTGAGGCCTTACAGAGCTCACTAAGGCTTATGGATCATAAAACTTCATTCTTCCTGTCATTCAGTCACGCATTCCTTGACCCATTCGTTTGCTCGCTCATTCATTCGTTCGCTCATTCATTCGTTCATTCATTCATTCATTCATTCGTTTATTCATTCATTCGTTCGTTCGTTCATTAATCCATTGATTTATCTATTCATTTATTTGTTCATTCATCCATTCATCTATGCATTCATTCATCTACATGTTTATTCACTCATTAATGTGTTTATTCATTCATTTGTTTATTCATTTGTTCATCCATTCGCTCATTTATTCATTTGTTCATCCATTCGCTCATTTTTCCGTTCATCCATTCATCCATTGTTCATTCATTTATTCATCCATTTGATTACTATTTCATTCATTTGTTCATTCATTCGTTCGTTCGTTCATTCATTCGTTCGTTCATCCAGGTTTGGACATAAAGCCCTCATCACGTTATTGTTGACGTGACTCCACAAGGACTTCCACGGCATCATGGGCACGTTGCCTACGCTAGGAACCTTGCAAGATCTTGCGAGGAATAGGCCAGCGTCAACATGTGTCAACACTATGAAAGCAGATGTATAGGCAGTCAACATGTGTCAACACTATATGAAAGCAGATGTATAGGCCGGCGTCAACATGTGTCAACACTATATGAAAGCAGTTGTATAGGCAGTCAACATGTGTCAACACTATGAAAGCAGATGTATAGGCCGGCGTCAACATGTGTCAACACTATATGAAAGCAGATGTATAGGCAGTCAACATGTGTCAACACTATGAAAGCAGATGTATAGGCAGTCAACATGTGTCAACACTATGAAAGCAGTTGTATAGGCAGTCAACATGTGTCAACACTATGAAAGCAGTTGTATAGGCAGTCAACATGTGTCAACACTATGAAAGCAGTTGTATAGGCAGTCAACATGTGTCAACACTATGAAAGCAGATGTATAGGCAGTCAACATGTGTCAACACTATGAAAGCAGATGTATAGGCAGTCAACATGTGTCAACACTATGAAAGCAGATGTATAGGCAGTCAACATGTGTCAACA
>JAWQFJ010024298.1:0-25555 GCA_034096865.1 Theodoxus fluviatilis | reverse complement strand
AACTTCAGGATGACACAAGATTAACTTCTCGAATTGTTGCCATTGTTGAATTTGTTTTCCCTCTTGTCTGGTTTTGCTTTTCCGAAAGCTTTCTTCCGTTGCCTGGAAGGCTTTTTAATCTTTGTATTACTTCCCTTTTCGCGCACATGCTTTCCAGAGGGCGCTGTGGATAAACATGGAGAGGTGTGTCGTTCCTCAGAGTGTGTGACGACTTGTTTGCAGGTAAGAGAGCTGTTTGGACGATAGGTTTTACGATATCAACTGATCAGTTGGTATCACATCTGTGCTTATGAACAATATTGTGATAAATGGACCTTTAATGAGTGCGAAATACGGCCTCGATGACATTACGGCGATGAGACTGGGACATCGTAATTTGGTAAACCTGCATGGCTGCAGTCAACAACAAGTGAACCAGACCCTCAAAACAGCAGTCAATTCGTAGTGTTTTGTCGATTTTATGCAACTGAAGGATACTCTCTTGTTGTGAGATAGTGCGCATTGCTATTTTAGTCTGTTTATTAATAATGTACGGAGAAGTTACTTGGCATTAAATTCTGCCTAGGTGTACTTGTAACTGATTTCGAGATGGTGACACACCAAGTTTTAAGATGCTATAGAGTATAGTTACAATACTTAGTGACGAAATACATGTATAACTGCAGAGTGACAGTCTGTAAATGTCACACCATTCTAGGCTTTATTGGAGGGCTGTAACGCTTTGTGTGTTGTACTTTCGTTCAAATGTTTACCACATCATCTGTATTGCTTGAGAGTTGAGTGCGCGTAAAACGTCTAGCTTTGTTGACTGCAGTTCGTCATAAAACCGCGATAGACGATGTGTTTTTAAACCGGGACCCCTCTGACTGACCAGTGCCATTTTATGACAGGATCAATTAATGCAGAAACCATTGTTAAGTAAATCATTTGTTTTGGTAGCTAGTTGCAACGTCAGACTTCCCCACCCCTAAGAAATATGTCCAGCTTCTGGTGCCATGTTATTTTTGTCAGTGTGATCATCCCTGCTTGTGTACTGGGCCAATTAACCCATTGTATAGATGGTAATGATTATGACTCATAAATGGATTATTGCCTGGCTACAATGATATACTTCTTTGAGATAGGTACACAGAAACTCTTTAGTCTGTG
The DNA here is from genome assembly GCA_034096865.1 of Theodoxus fluviatilis. Taxonomy (NCBI): domain Eukaryota; kingdom Metazoa; phylum Mollusca; class Gastropoda; order Cycloneritida; family Neritidae; genus Theodoxus; species Theodoxus fluviatilis. The sequence continues at coordinate 24,406 of JAWQFJ010024298.1, read as the reverse complement.
ACTAAAAGATTCTATGATTGCAGAGTCATATATTATTTAGATAAGACAATACTACCAAATCACACTCAGAGCCACATGATTAGGGGGAAAAAAGACTCACCTCTCAAAACATTAGATTCAGAAAGGAGTTTATCAACTCTTCTATGAATGAAATAATGACAGTCAACAGAATTGTAATTTATGAATCTAGTGGAATTTATAAAATGCATTAAATAGACAAAACTGTAACTGCAACATATCTGTGTCTGTATGTATGTCTGTCTGTCTGTCTGTCTGTATATCTGTCTGTCTGTCTGTCTGTCTGTCTGTCTGTCTGTCTGTCTGTCTGTCTGTCTGTCTGTCTGTCTGTCTGTCTGTCTGTCTGTCTGTCTCTCTCTCTGTGTCTGTCTGCCTGTCTGCCTGTCTGCCTGTCTGTCTGTCTGTCTGTCTGTCTGTCTGTCTGTCTGTCTGTCTGTCTGTCTGTCTGTCTGTCTGTCTCTGTCTGTCTCTGTCTGTCTCTGTCTCTCTCTCTCTCTGTCTCTCTGTCTCTCTCTCTCTCTCTCTCTCTCTCTCTCTCTCTCTCTCTCTCTCTCTCTCTCTCTCTCTCTCTCTCTCTCTCTCTGTGTGTGTGTGTGTGTGTGTGTGTGTGTGTGTGTGTGTGTGTGTAGAACACAAGGAATCTAGGTCCTGTGCAGTGTTGGTAGTATAGCCAAACTTATTGTTCGCTCAGTTCCTCCTGAGCATTTGTTTTGACTAAAGTTGTAAATGTATATATGTGTACACATAAGTGATGAAATACACCCCCATACATTTCCACTGCCATGCTTATTTGTGACCTCTAGCAGTGGTTTGACTAGAACCAGGCAGTCCCATGTGATAATTTGCATTGTTTGACTAGAACCAGGCAGTCCCGTGTGATAATTTGCATTGTTTGACTAGAACCAGGCAGTCCCATGTGATAATTTGCATTGTTTGACTAGAACCAGGCAGTCCCATGTGATAATTTGCATTGTTTGACTAGAACCAGGCAGTCCCATGTGATCATTTGCATTGTTTGACTAGAACCAGGCAGTCCCATGTGATAATTTGCATTGTTTGACTAGAACCAGGCAGTCCCATGTGATAATTTGCATTGTTTGACTAGAACCAGGCAGTCCCATGTGATCATTTGCATTGTTTGGTAGACTGCCTTCAAAAATAGTGTTTTTTTGAGTAAAAATACATAAGGAATGGTTTGACTCGTGCGATTTCATTGCTTATTGCAAAGTTTTGCCATTCCTTCTCAAACAAAAAAACTTTAAAGTTTTAATGATGGCATACTGTTGTGCTGCTGTTGGACTATGATTTAGTCCAGCTTCATTTTCAAGACACTTTAGTTGGTCCTGTTTATAAAAACTGCATTTCTTTCCCCTTCCCCCCAGCCCCACTACCAACCCCCACCCCCATTTCAAGTTTGAAAACTAGAGTTCTGCAGTGATGTGGTTGATTGATATATCTAGTGATTATTTTTTGTGGTTTGATATGGGGCTTGGCAACCACTTTGGTGTTGATGTGAGTTTAACCACTTTGGTGTTGATGTGAGTTGGACTGATCTTTTTTGGCCAGTGTATGCATGAGAAGGAAGGAAGATTCCTTATGAACAAGACTTATTACTAAAGGAAATACTATTGAGGTTACTTGCTATGCATGGGCCTTGTAGTTGTGACTGTAAAGGTACGTGTAGTAACTAGTTAGGGGGAATCTTGGGAATCCCGTCATTTGTGCGAACGTGCAAGCGTCTTTTTCTGTTGTCTGCTTTTTGACAGAAAATCCATTATGTATGCAAAAAAAAAATATTTACAGGAACATCCCAACCCTTCAAACTTGTTTATTATGTATGCATGCAAGTCCTCTTGCAACTCATCTGCAATTTCCAACGTTCATGGTGATGAAACAAATCAAGTGGATTTATTTGGTTGCTATTTTGTCCCATCTCTTTTGTTGCTGTTGCTGATCAAATCTTTATGTTGACATATGTTCTTGCTCCAGCCCCAGCTTGCACTTTCCCACCAAACTCGTGAGATCCTGTCATATGTTGAAGCACATTTTCTCATTTAAAAAATTAAGTAAATTTAACGTGAACAGTGTTTTCATTACAGAAATGCAATTTAAATGTATCATTTTCTGGCATCAGATAAAACTAGCTTTGTACACAATGTTAACAGATGCCTTGGCACTCAGGTGTGTTTGCCTCACATTTCCATTAAAACAATGTTGGAGCTTATGTTACCTATTGATGCATACAGCATTGAGAAAGTAATGCTGTTCATTTCTTTGGATGGATTTCAAGTATCCCAAAATACAGTGTTTTCTGCGCGAACCAAAGACAACAATGGCAGCGAAACTTGCTGTAACTACAGCTGTCCTCATGGATCCTGGCTGTAGCAGAATTTGGGTTGTTTTAACATCCTGACTTGTGAAGGAATCACCACTGTCAACTCATGCATCCCTAAGTAGTGATTTTACTTGAATAGTTGACACTTACATAGTAAGATGCTACGTCCCTCTCATGCATATGGGCCCAGAATGGCCGGCCCTGAAACCCAGTCCTGAAAGCCCAACCCCTAAATGGCCAGCCCTGAAAGCCCAGTTCTGAATGGCCAGCACTGAAGCCCAGTCCTGAAGCCCAGCTCCAAAACCCCAGTCCTGAATGGCCAGCCCTGAAGCCCAGCCCTGAATGGGCAGCCCTGAAGCCCAGTCCTAAAGCCCAGCTCCAAAACCCCAGTCCTGAATGGCCAGTACTGAAGCCCAGCCTTAAAAACCCAGTCCTGAAGCCCAGCCCTGTATGGCCAGCCCTTAATGACCAGTCCTGAAAGCCCATCCCTGAAGTGAAAGCCCAGTCCTGAATGGCCAGCCCTGGATGGCCAGCCCCGAAAGCCCAGCCCCGAAAGCCCAGCCCTGAATGCCCAGCCTTGTAAGCCCAGCCCAGAAAGCCCAACCATGAAGTGAAAGGCCAGCTCTGAAAGCCCAGCCCTGAAGTGAATTGCCAGCCCTGAAAAGTCAGCCCTGAAACCCAGCCCTGAAAGCCCAGCCTTAAAGCCCAGCCCTAAAATCTAAGTCCTTAAGCCCAGCCCTGAAAGCCCAGTCCTGAAAGCCCAGCCCTGAAGCCCAGTGCTGAATGGCCAGTCCTGAAGCCCAGTCCTAAAGCTCAGCCCAAAAATCTAAGTCCTGTAGCTTAGCCCTGAAGTGAAAACCCAGTCCTGAAGTCCAGCCCTGAAAGCCCAGCCCTGAAAGCCCAGCCCTGAAAGCCCAGCCCTAAAGCCCAGCTCTAAAAGCCCAGCCTTAAACTAGTTAAAACCCAGCCCTAAAATCTAAGTCCTGAAGCCCAGCCCTGAAAGCCCAGCCCTGAAAGCCCAGTCCTGAAAGCCCAGCCCTGAAGCCCAGTTCTGAAAGCCCAGCTCTGAAATCCCAGCAGCAGAGATTTCAGCAGAAGAGAGAGGCACCCGGCAGTTGTGGCTGTGTGTTGCACTTGCTTTGGTGTTTATACATTAATACCACATTTAGTAAATTATGTTTTCTCAAATTTAGCAGGATATCATGCTTCATTAAGGACATAGATCAAAGCTGTGCTATCTGTGCTACTTGTGTTTTTCCCCTCTGGCCTGAACAGTGTCAGTGCAGTCATTCAGTGTCAGGAGTCACACAAGGTATGTGGCCTGATCACAGCAAGGAGCAGTGGTGCATGGTGGCTTGACAATTGGATTTCAAGCAGGCCTACAGGGGTCTACTGGCTGAGTGCTCAGTGGCACAGCTGGATTGGCAAAGCTCTAGAGTCACCTTGGACAGTCCTTGTATGTTCAATCAGTCCTGGATGGAGGCTGCCTTTGACAAGAAATGCTCAGTGTTGCTTGATCTGTCACAGCAAGTTCTTACATTCCTTGTGATGTTGGCAATTTAGCTCTGCCCCCCACTCCAGTAGCCCTTCCCTCTCTCCAACACCCAGTATGATGAGGCTGTAGCACTGGTCCATGTTCTCATTTGCAGACAAGTGAAAGCACCTCAGTTGAGTTGATATCCACTGTCATGTAAACAGTGTTGCCAACTGTTGAGTTCTAACCTGCCCTCCAAGCCTGGCCATCTCTCTCTACAGCCCTGCCTCTAATTAGTAGTCCCATGTAGTCCCACGTGATGTCACTTAACAATGGCATTGCCTACAGAGTGATAGAAAAGTAGACCCTGTTGGCTCTGATCAACATGGCTGAAGAGTTTTCAATGCTCATGAATGTCATATTTAACATATGAACATGTAATAATAATAATAATAATAATAATAATAATAATAATAATAATAATAATAATAATAATAATAATAATAATAATAATAATAATAATAATACAGATTATTTATACACACATACCTTCCCTAATAGGCAAGCTCATGGCGTTTACAATGTAAAGTCCACACTCATACAAAGCATTCCAACACTCGCACACTGTACAGTTGAATTAAAAGAAGAGTTAAATACAATACAATTAATTAACATAGTGATGCAGAATAGCACCAAGTCCACTTTGCTTAGTTCAGCAGTAAAAATATGGGTTCTCAAAATGCAGAATCAATAAATTTCTTTAACAAAGCATCAATTATTTTTCTTGTACGTTGTAGGTGGATTTCATGCTGAAAAATGGGTAATTAGAAGGGTTTTACAAGTTAGCTTTTGTTAGATTGTGTAAGATATGTTCAGTCAGAACATTTCAAGTGCTCTATGTCATGAATTTTTGACTCACATGCGAAGCAAAAGTGAGTCTATGTACTGAGCCGTGTCGTCCGTCCGTCCGTCCGTCCGTCCGTCCGGGCGGGCGGGCGTCCGTAAAAAACTTAAACGTTGGATTTTTCTCGGAGACTATTAAGTCTATCAACACCAAATGTGGCATGATGGTGTATGATGACAAGGCCTAAAAAAATATACATAGTGACTTGACCTTGCTTCAAGGTCAAGGTCACAGGAGCCATAAATGTGGTCTCAAAAACAGTCCTTTTTCACATTTTCCCAATTTTCTCCCACGTTATTGAGAATGGCGACCTCAGCTACAAGTGGTATATAGGTCAAAGCAAGCCCTATCTATTGATACCAGTTTGGTTGACCTTGCTTCAAGGTCAAGGTCACAGGAGCTCTTCAAAGTTGGATCGTATACATATTTTGAAGTGACCTTGACCCTGAACTATGGCAGATAACTGTTTCAAACTTAATAATTATGTGGGGCACATGTTATACTTTCATCATGAGACACATTTGGTCACATATCATCAAGGTCAAGGTCACTTTGACCCTTATGAAATGTGACCAAAATGTGGTAGTTAACCACTAAAAGTGACTATATCTCATGGTAGAAAGTGCCAATAAGCACCATTGTGCTTCCTATGTCTTGAATTGACAGCTTTGTGTTGCATGACCTTGGATGACCTTGACCTTGGGTCAAGGTCACATGTATTTTGGTAGGGAAAATGTGTAGAGCATTTCTTTGTGTATGATGTCATTGGTAGGTTTAGTTGTTTGACCGTGACCTTGAAGGTCACCTGAAGGTCAAGGTCATATAAAGGTCAAGGTCAAGCATGTGAGTCGTATGGGCATTGCCCTTCTTGTTTACTTTTAGGCTACAAAACAATGGAAACATTTTGCATGGAGGTATATCTTGCTGTTCCCTATCAATGTACAACCAACATTGTACTTGAAATTTTAAAAATGTGTGTGGAACTACTGGTATGTACTTTCTTCTTTCTTTCCTATCTCTGTGAACACCCTCATTGCTCACCCCCAACTCAGTCTCCTTTTAGATTAATTTCCCACCACTCCAGTCCTCCCCCCCCCCCCCCCCCCCCCCCATCCCCGCCCCATTGGATGCCCCATCCCCAGTCTCCCCTTAAGCCGGGGTTGGTGGGTGGGGGGTGAGGGGGGTGTACCTTGAATGCCCCACCACCAGCCACCACTCCCCCCCTTCCCATTGAATGCAGTCTCCCCACTTATTGAATCCCCCCCCCCCCCCCCCCCCCCCCCCCCCCCAGTCTTCACATCTACTTCTATTGAATACCCTGCCTCCTTGTCACCTCACCAATTGCATTGAATGTCCCATCCCTGGTCACCTCTCAATTGAATGCCCCACCCCCAGTTTCCCCCTCTCCCTCCATTAAATTTCCCACCCCCAGCCTCACCCCCATTCTCCCCACATTTTGAATACCCCCACCCCCACCCCCACCCCATCTTCCTTGCTAATGAATACATCTCCACCCTCCCAGTCTCCCCACTTATTGAACAACCCCCCCCCCCCTCTATTGAAAGCCTTGCCCCCCAGTTTCCTTATTTATCAAATCCCTCCCCTCTCCCCCACCCCCACCCCCAGCCTTCCCCTGTCTTGAATGCCATACCACTCAGTCTCCCCCACTATCCCTGTGTCCCTCCCATTAATTTTCCCCCACCCTTCCCCACACCCCATCTGTGATTGGCAGGGGAGGGGTGATGTGGGGGAATGGGGGTGAAGCTGAGAGAGAGCAGCCCCCCAAGTGAGCTGTTTGTACTTTGACACCAGATATCTGAAGAGTTTTGTCAAGCTGACAGACAGCAGCATCTGGGTCCACAGTGTGCCCCTGTCCTGTCCCCTTTCTAAGTCTACCTCCCACCACTCAGACTGCCTTCCCATTGCCTGCCCCTGTCCTGGCAAGACCACCCACCTCCATCTTGCCTTGCCTGCCCAGATGGTAGATGGCAAAGGACTGGGCCGTGGGAGCATATCTAAATCCCTCTTCTTAAATGGATGAAGTGCCAGTTCTTCACTTTCCTCTTTGCAGTCCCCTTCCCCTCCTCCCTCCCTCCACTCTACCTCTTTGATTTATCTTTGCCCTTAACCTCCCTCATGCATTTCTCTTGGTTCCTCTCCCTCTCCTTCTGCAGCCACCTCTCTTGACTGTCTTCTCCTCCTGCAGCCACCTCTCTTGACTGTCTTCTCCTCCTGCAGCCACCTCTCTTGACTGTCTTCTCCTTCTGCAGCCACCTCTCTTGACTGTCTTCTCCTCCTGCAGCCACCTCTCTTGACTGTCTTCTCCTTCTGCAGCCACCTCTCTTGACTGTCTTCTCCTTCTGCAGCCACCTCTCTTGACTGTCTTCTCCTTCTGCAGCCACCTCTCTTGACTGTCTTCTCCTTCTGCAGCCACCTCTCTTGACTGTCTTCTCCTCCTGCAGCCACCTCTCTTGACTGTCTTCTCCTTCTGCAGCCACCTCTCTTGACTGTCTTCTCCTCCTGCAGCCACCTCTCTTGACTGTCTTCTCCTCCTGCAGCCACCTCTCTTGACTGTCTTCTCCTTCTGCAGCCACCTCTCTTGACTGTCTTCTCCTCCTGCAGCCACCTCTCTTGACTGTCTTCTCCTCCTGCAGCCACCTCTCTTGACTGTCTTCTCCTTCTGCAGCCACCTCTCTTGACTGTCTTCTCCTCCTGCAGCCACCTCTCTTGACTGTCTTCTCCTTCTGCAGCCACCTCTCTTGACTGTCTTCTCCTCCTGCAGCCACCTCTCTTGACTGTCTTCTCCTCCTGCAGCCACCTCTCTTGACTGTCTTCTCCTCCTGCAGCCACCTCTCTTGACTGTCTTCTCCTTCTGCAGCCACCTCTCTTGACTGTCTTCTCCTCCTGCAGCCACCTCTCTTGACTGTCTTCTCCTCCTGCAGCCACCTCTCTTGACTGTCTTCTACTCCTGCAGCCACCTCTCTTGACTGTCTTCTCCTCCTGCAGCCACCTCTCTTGACTGTCTTCTCCTCCTGCAGCCACCTCTCTTGACTGTCTTCTCCTTCTGCAGCCACCTCTCTTGACTGTCTTCTCCCTCATCCACTGCTTCCATGGCCTTGCTACTGCTGGCACATGTTCATACTCTGTAGGAAAGTGGACATGAAAGTGAGCATTTTCTCAAGAAGGTTTTCTAGTCTCTGTTCAAATGTGTGTAACTGTAAGTCATATACACCATAAGCCTACCCTGTCGTAGACATATCAAGAAACTGTGTCTTTGAAGACAAAGAGACAAAACAGAAACATGCAACAATCATAGTGCCGATGAGATTATGCACAAATTCATGAATTTAATAGAGAACCCCCCATATTTCACTCCCTCCTCCTCCTCCTCCTCCTCCTCCTCCTCCTCCTCCTCCTCCTCCTCCTCCTCCTCCTCCTCCTCCTCCTCCTCCTCCTCCTCCTCCTCCTCCTCCTCCTCCTCCTCCTCCTCCTCCTCCTCCTCCTCCTCCTTCTCAGTCCCCCTCCCCCCCCCCCTCCTCCTCCTCCTCCTCTTCTTACTCCTTCCCCCCCTGCCTCCCACCCCCATCCCCCACCCCCCACCCCCCCAAAAAAAAGTTGTGATTACAGTAACCCAACTGACCCTATTTTTTCTGCCGACCCATGACTATTTAAGTATTTTCTGATCATGCAGAAAAAAGAAGGGGAAGGAAGAAATTGTTGGTAACCAATGAAAAATGTGCTGTCTCATCTTCCTTTACCTTATGAGCACTTAGGGAGTACTTTTTAAAAACCAAATTTAAAGTGAAAGAGAAATTGTGATATATGTTCAATTTGGCCTCTTCTTAAAAAAAAATACTTAAAAAAATATGAAAAAAAGTTCAACCCCTTTTTTTGCTGTTGTTGCCATCTCACGGTAACCACAACAGTTTTTTTCTTTTGGCCTAATACCACGTGGATGTGAGGGCTGGCCCTGTGTGGGGGCTGGCCCTGTGTGAGGGCTGGCCCTGTGTGGGGGCTGGCCCTGTGTGGGGGCTGGCCCTGTGTGGGGGGCTGGCCCTGTGTGGCTACAGGTCCTCTAGCAGTCAGTCAGGAACAGCAGTGGTCAGAGGGCCAAGTCTGATCTGCCAGCATCAGTCCTCCAACACTTGCACTTTTGTCTAGAGCTGTCTTGCTGTCTTGCATCTCCTTCTTGGATCATGTCTTGAAAGATTTCTTGTATCCATGTCGCCACAGCAAAGTACTGAAATGCTGCTGTTGAGTGGCTAAATCAGAGTTCAGACGGTCATAACAACTTGAAGTATACATGTACAGAGTCCTCTTTCTGTGAGAAATATTTGAAAGTCTTTTTGCTGGTGCATGTGTTATCACACCTCTGTTTACGTGTATTCACATTCTCATGCATGTTCATCTGTGTATTTGCATGTGTGTGTGTGTGTGTGTGTGTGTGTGTGTGTGTGTGACAGACAGACAGACAGACAGACAGACAGACAGACAGGCAGACAAACAGACAGACAGACAGGCAGGCAGATAGACAGACAGACAGAGAGAGAGAGAACAAACGAACAAATGAACAATTTTATTGATGAGGCCACCGGCCCATTTCAAGAGTACAGTTCGGGTGGTAAACTTTAGTCACAATAGAAGCTGTCTCGCTCAACATATTCAATAGCATCTTGTCTTCTCTTGAATGCTTTGTATATATGCTAGTTGATCTTACATTCTTCATTTGTATATAGGAGAAAAGGTCTTTAATAGGATCATTCCTGTTTACATCCCGACAGGTAAATATATATTTTCCCCTTATATCACTAAGGGCTGGACAATGTAATAGAAAATGAGTTTCATTTTCTTATTTTTCTCTGCATAATGGACATAAATACTTGTTAGTACCTCTCGAGTATCTGTATTTATGGATATACACCTCCGATAACCCCATCCTGAATCTGATGTATGCATCTCGAAATACTTTCTTGTAAAGAAAATATAAATAACACTCAGTACCAATGAATGTTTTAAAGAGATTGTAAAATGAATACCGATCACTATTTATGAATCGTAACTTCCATTCAGAATGAAATATACTGATGAGTTGAGAGAGAGAAAGAGAGAGAGAGAGAGAGAGAGAGAGAGAGAGAGAGAGAAGAGAGAGAGAGAGAGAGAGAGAGAGAGAGAGAGAGAGAGAGAGAGAGAGAGAGAGAGAGAGAGAGAGAGAGAGGAGGGGAGGGGAGGGGAGGGGAGGGGAGGGGAGGGGAGGGGGAGGGGAGGGGAGAGAGAGAGAGAGAGAGAGAGAGAGAGAGAGAGAGAGAGAGAGAGAGAGAGAGAGAGAGAGAGAGAGAGAGAGAGAGAGAGAGAGAAAAAAAAACACAACTTTTTAATGACACTTCAAATTAGACCAACTTCTTTTCATTTTTCTGAAGTGTTATTCTATGCTATTTAAACTTAGTTTCATTTTATCTATTGACTAATTGGTTTGTTTTCCGGAAATTCAAATGCTTGATAAAAGCTAACGAAGGAAATGACAGATGGGATTTCCACATCACACCTGCCCTCAAAGGGTTAATAATCTGCGTTCATTCTTCTGTCAATACACTTGGTAATATTTCTGCTGGATATTTCCTTTAGTTTCTATATGATACCTGCTGTGCCTATTGGGTTTGTGAGATGTTACCCCCTGTTTCTAAAAGACCCCTGATGTGCCATCTTGGGTATATTAAAACCCTGACAATGACAAAGCAGTGTCCCAGTGAAACTGAAATGCATGATCATGCCACACAGGGCTGTGTATCTGGGGACAAGATGTTCAGACTTTGTGTTTTTCTTGCATTAGAGGGCTGTAAGGGGAGAGGCCCCTAACTCAGCCGCTGACTTTCCCTTGACAGCCTGCCCACCTGATGGGATCTGTGAGCTTGTTTGCATTTGATGGGAAAATATTGACTGAGTCAGGTGATAGGCCTGGTGGCAGCTTTTCATTGGAGGGTAATCAGGGTGTGAAGACTGCCCCTCATTATTGAATGTTGGGTCATATTTGGGGAAGAATGACTTGGATGGATACTTCCCCGTGAGGGACGGGATCTGTGATCTTGGATTCAATATCTGACAGGGTTTAATTTTGTCTGCTCTGTTCTCTCCCATAAAGTAATGATGAACCGAGAAAGGGATTAGGTCTCTTAGGCTCCACTTGAGTAGAGGGAGGGCCAGAAGGCCAACAGAGTAGATGATGGAGCATTGTGCTGCTGTCAGGGAGGCGTGTATTGGGGGAGGTCTATCCACTCACCTCACATTGGCAGGGATGGGGCCCTTAGTTCTGCCATATGGCGTGGCGTGGCGGCAGGCAAGTTCTTGCAAGACGTGACCTCCAGAACTCTCCTTGCCCCCTTCCTTGAGCTTGAGCTCAGTCTACCCTGCCTGCCTCCTGTGGGCAGCCCTCCCTGGCCCCAGTGCAGTGGAGTCTCACACAGTCTCTTTGGATATGGAGATACATATGTATATATATGATCTATCTCTGTGTATGTGTGTGTGTGTGTGTGTGTGTGTGTGTGTGTGTGTGTGTGTGTGTGTGTGTGTGTGGGTGTGTGTGTTGGGTATGGGTGTGTGTGTGTGTTGGGTATGGGTGTGTATGTGTGTGTGTGTGTGTGTGTGTGTTGGGTATGGGTGTGTATGTGTGTGTGTGGGTGTGTGTGTGTGTGTGTGTCGGGTATGGGTGTGTATGTGTGTGTGTGTGTGTGTGTGTGTTGGGTATGGGTGTGTATGTGTGTGTGGGTGTGTGTGTGTGTGTGGGTGTAGGGGTGTGTGTATTTTTGGTCAGTTTTTACCATTGCCTTTCTCACACTGTTTCTTGCAAAACTGTGCATGTAGGGTTTGACACAGTATCTCAAAGTTGTCTTGCCTGTTCAGGCAAATAGATTGAAAATTTATTAATCACACTTGTCATATATATATATATATATATATATATATATAGATATCAGTATCTCTTACTGTAAAAATATGTTTAGCATTGAACATGTACACAATATAATTATGAGAGTCAGGGGAACTGGACAGGTGGTTCAGAGGCTGCCTGTCTAATTGTGCCATTGTGCATCAACACAGTTTTCAAGCTGTCCTGTGCTTCAATTCTAAAATGAATCAGAAGATAATTTGGTTGCCTGCTCAGGCAGGCCTAGAGTAATTTTTTCCTTGCCCAAAGAGAACATTTGGTTGCCCCAGGTAATCAAGCAATCACTTGTGTTGGACCCTGTGCATGTTGGGTCATTGGACAGAGTGCAATTGTTTGAAAATGTTGATGTAATGGGTTTTTTGTTTTCTCCAAATTATTTTCCTATGGAAAGGTTTCAGTTGTTTTTTGAACCAAAAATAATCTTTTGTTTGCTTTTTTTTTCATTTCAGATTGGCAATGTCTGAGTCTGTTGAGGTGAGGAATTATTGCTCTCTGGAAGTAAAGTTTGTGCAGAAAGTCTATTTCAGATGTGTGTGTGCACAAGAATGATTGATTGTTTGTCTTTATCAAGGCCGACGACCCAAGCAGTTAGAAATACATAATTTGGTAAATGTGATATGATACATAGAATTATATTTTAAAACGTCTCATACTTCACAAGTCACGGATGTAAGAAACACTACACATATCCTCCTGCCTGCAGTGATGCACGAGAGAGAGAGAGAGAGAGAGAGAGAGAGTGTGTACTTGCCTGTGCATGAATGTGTGTGTGCATATATTATGAGCAGCTTACTGTCACTGTATTAGGCTAAGTCCAGTCTTCTTGAGATGATCTCATCAGGGCTGAATTTGTAGATGCATCCTTCTGTAGTGTCCTGCTTGCGTTCCCTAGTGCGGGCTGTTGTGCACTTGCAGTCAAAGGTTTTCGCATGTTTGATTTCATTGTCTTCCACGATCTGCATGTCTCGATTGATGTTGAGTGCAAGAGTGACTGAGGACGGCTCATTTTCAGTGACCAATGCCATGACACCCTCCCATTCAGGATAATTGTGACGAGCCACGACAAAACCAGTGCTAAGTCCATTTTTGGACAAAATGGGGTTTTAATACTTTTGAATTCTGCATTCATTTCTGTTTGTTTTGATATAAGAATGAACAATGTGAGTTAATTAGAATAGGAGTTACAGGCATTTCAAGTTGGGTATTGAAGCAGCGGTCATTTTGAAAAAACGGTCTCAGAAGATTTACTCTCTTCAGACATTAAACACCTTAGCAATGGTATTTCAAACTCCGTTTCCAAAAATAGCTGACCTTATTTTTCTTCGACATCCACAGAGCGGGAACGCCGAGAGAGCGGCCTTTCTAACGGTATATAACATGAAGGGGTTCTGCAAGGGTTTAGGTGTGTTTATTGCGGCTAAAATGAGGCAATTAACGCTAATTACAGGGAGCTTTTGAAACAATACATAACACAAAAGTCTTTATTTTACCATCAAAATATAATTCTTCAAAATGTTTCCTTTACTGGCATGATAGTTTGAACCATGTAGATTCTATTTTCATCAAAAAGTGAAAATCACCCAGAGTGACCCTCCCTGCCTTTTTTCAGTCGTAGCGCAAAATAGTGCCGCGCGACTTAGCACTGGTTTTGTCGTGGCTCGTCACAATTTGTCTTGCCACTCTGGTGGTCAGTGGAACTGGAAACAATCGAACGCTTCTCCTCACTTCCAGAATCTTCTGATCCCGGTTGCTCACTAGAGTCTTGAAGAAAGTATTCTTCTACTAAATCTCCCTCTCCAACATCAATTAGATTTGCAGTTCATGCAGACTCAAGTAAACAACCACAACTTCTGCATCGGTCGTCTACTGCCATTGTGAACGAGAGTTATTGTTACTGCTGACTTGGCCAATCAAAAGCCGGGATTTCCTCGTTAGCGACTGGTTTGTTGACACACTGAACCAATCTTTGGGAGGAGTTTTCTGCCACTTATAGTTATAAATAGCGATCCAATCAAAATAGCCATTATATGAAAGGCAAAGGAATTCCCATTCCAACGGTACCAAATTTACATACCAGTCTGGAAAAGAGCCACCACAACTGTTTTTTTCGCACCTCTGTTTGCTGGGTTGTTGCAGTTAATTGTATCATTAATGGTTTTAAGTTGTTTTTAGAGCACTGATAATGAAGCACATCATAATAGAATGGATACAGAGCTCAACAAACTGTGATCTCAAAATCCATCAAACTGACTTCCCCTGACCTAATTCGCTGATATCTCAGATAGAGCAGAGGTGCTGAAAACCTCATCTCGTCATGGCGGGTCACATATATATATGTATGAGGGTGTGTGTGCATGCATGTGTATGTATGTCTGTGTGTGTGTGTGTGTGTGTGTGTGTGCATGTATACGTATGCGTGTGGTCAAAAGTACAGAGGTGAGCAGAGAGCCAATTCAATACCCAACAGTGAAACTTTGCCTCACAAACTCAAACTTCAACACATGCAGACTTCAAACTTGCTGTGACTTATTCAGAATTGAACAATGTTGCTAGCAAAAAAAAAAATTCTCACTAAAATTGATAGTTGTTGAGTTATTTGCATTTGTGTTAGGAATATTGAGTTTTGGGAAACAGAGAAAGTGTGACACATTCCAAAAGACTAGCACCATCATCTTCAAAGGTTAAAATTCCACACAAATATTTTGTCTTACCCCATGCAATCAGTGTCACTACATGCTACAATGGTTGTATTTCATGGTTAAGTAAAAAAAAATCTGAAAACTTTTGTTTTGACTTGATAAAACAACATTTTAATGACCGCGACAAAAACTTGTGTTAAGATTTTGCAACTTTATCTTCAAATAAATCAAACATGTTTTATCTTTTTTTTGACATGAAGTGGATTTTCCTGCAATTGTGTGACTGCAAAATAATTGTGTGTTGCAAAAATCTAGATATTTGATATATTTTAGGGAAAAAATGAAAACAAGTTCCGGGCGTTATTAGTTGTGTACAGACCAAAGTGCTCAATTTTGAGGGAAAACAGCTAAAATCAGATGGCGAGTGTATTATTATGTTATCAAGTTGTTGATAAATAGGAATATAGATTAATCAGCTTTGCTGTGGTCTTTTTGTCAGGATTGAAATCGCACTCTGCATGTACTTTTAGTGAGGAAAACCATGGCAAGTGGAATTAAAAATGGTGTTAGTGTTGTGAACATCCAAAAACCACAAAAATCAACTTTAAAACTTGGTGGGGATAAAGAATAAAAACCTTCTGGTTAAGTTCTACATTGTTGAACACAGACACACTCTCAAGATTCCATTTAGGCACATTTTTAGAAAAACACACTCTGTTCACAACATTACGCACACATCTGTGTGTGTAATGTTGCAAACAAACTTATCTAGCTATATACAGAAGGCCAAACAATAATTATATCAAACCACCATTTCATTCTACATGTATTATTACTATAAACATTCTTGTACAAGTATCAAACCAAAATTTTGTTTTTCTAGATCTTTCATGTAGTTCATAACATTGCACCGTCAAAGTACATTTCAAGAGCAACTAATGTTCAATGGCTATTTTAAGTTTTAATGAATACATCAATGTTGACAGAATATTCAGTTTTGTTAAATTGAATGTTTTGGTGATCAGGAACTGTTTCATCACACTTTTTAAAATTGGTTTTGTTTTATGTTGTGAACACGTGAACACGCACTTTTTTTACTGCACGTAATAAGAGCATGGTGTGCATGGGAAGGAGTGCAAACTGAAGCTGCCTTCTGTCTGCACGCACTGAAACCTTGTTTCTTATTCTGAATTCCAAATTTGTCACATAAACTAAAAAATATCATTTGTCACGGTGTTATGTTATGAACAGAAAATGATAAAAACTTTTGTTTTCGTTGTATGTAATGCAA
The DNA here is from genome assembly GCA_034096865.1 of Theodoxus fluviatilis. Lineage (NCBI taxonomy): Eukaryota > Metazoa > Mollusca > Gastropoda > Cycloneritida > Neritidae > Theodoxus > Theodoxus fluviatilis. Next base: position 8,805 of record JAWQFJ010024298.1, on the reverse strand, counting down.
ATTTGTCAATTTTGATATTATAATTTAATGTTTACATTTTTGGATGGTTACTGCGTGACTTGTGTTGAAATGCAAGAAGTGTAACTTTTTTGAAGGGTTGCGGGATCCGAGGTAATTATCTAATGCAAGATATATACATTTCAACATCATTGCTTTGTTTTAGGTTTGTGCATTTGATAGTAAGAATACAATCTAACCACTTATTAAAACTAATGTGCAGTTATTTCATACTTTAAACATGATTTTCCGTGACATATTTTATCTTGGTGTAATGTTGTGTACAAAAAATATAATATCCTCAATGCAGTCTTTTCTTGCTGGTTTTGAGTTTAGTTTTGTGGTTGGAGTAAGAGTACTGGGTCAGTATGTAATGCCACAAGATGCAATATAAAAGATATCCCTTTCAAGAGGTTCCCACAGTGATTATTTGAAAGTGTGACAGTGTTAATGTTGTGAACAGACTTGATCAGTATTTTTATGAATACAACCAAACTAAGCATCACCAGAAATTTTTATGTTGTGTAGTTGATTGTCATGACAAACTCTACCATAATCATGCACAATTACTATTATTTCACAAGTTTATTTTCAAAAGCACATGTCACAGCTCTGTGTCCAACTCTGTACTTTTGACCATGTGTACTGTATGTATGCATGTTTTATATATATATATATATATATATATATATATATATATATATATATATATATATATGTATGAAGGTGTGTGTTGACTTGAACATGGTGCCATGTTGCAGAGCACTGCCAGAGCCCAGCTGCCTGCCCACAGGGCCTCTGTCCCCAGTGAGGGGCGCAAGCTGCTGCCCAGCATCCCCTCCGACACCAGCATGGCTGCTCCACGCCCCGTGGGCAAGGCATCCACCCCCCTCTCCCCCTCCAGCAATGGTTACGGCCCCTTCTTTCAGGAGTACACCATGATGGCAGAGTAGTAAGTACTGGTGCTTCTCCCTCCATGTTGAAGACTGAACAGCAGCTGGGTCATTCATTTTAGTTTCATTTGCAAAGTTTGTCACTTACTCATGCAGATGTGTGTGTGTGTGTGTGTGTGTGTGTGTGTGTGTGTGTGCATGCGTGCGAGACGGGGATTCACAAAACTAGATAAAAACGGTCCCTGAAAAATACAAGGCTTTTAATCCAACATTTAAAATATAATTTCCCATAAACAGAGAACTTAGAAAAGAAAAGAAAAAAATATAGAATCAATAGTAAAATTTGCTGCAAGCTCATCAAAGGGGTAAAGAAAAAAAGTTACATGACATAAGGCTCAAATATACATCTCTTCCCTAAAACAGAAACCATAAGCACACACACACACACACACACACACACACACACACACACACACACACACACACACACACACACACACACACACACACACACACACACACACACACACCTCAATTAAAAACCACAACAGGGTATGAAAACACAAGTTAAAACTTTGGTCAGCCTTCTTACAAGTAAACCAATAAAACAGGTAGGTCAGCCCTTGACAAGATAAAATGCTATCGACTCTGTAAAAATTCAACCATCCTTCACCAACACCGCCCTCTCTGCTCTCTGGTTTCCTCTATACTCTTGTCTAAAATAGCAACCTCAGATAAAACATTTCACCTCCATTTCTGCTCACCACTTCCTTCTCCACGCCATTCCCACCGAGAGGGAACACTCTGGCCTCTTTGTGATGGAGATGTTGCTATCTGTGATATTTGCTTGCAGTGCCAATCTGCCCAGCCAAAAGTTGCCCGGGATCTATGTGCTGCCTTCACACAAATCACCTCTGGGTAAGTGTGTATGTGTGTGTCTGTGTGTGTGTGTCTGTGTGTGTGTGTGTGTGTGTGTGTGTGTGTGTGTGTCTGTGTGTGTGTGTCTGTGTGTGTGTGTGTGTGTGTGTGTGTGTGTGTGACTCCCTCAGCTTGGCAGTTGGAACCTGTCCTTCCCCTCCCCCCACCAGACCCGATCATATGAGTGGTATAAAAACTGAGCAAGACCTAAGACAATGAGAACTCCAAGAATGGAGTGCTGATTAAAGAGACAGGATGTAATGCAGCAGCACAACTTATAATGCCGTCATGTAACTCAACCATAAATGGTTATCTGATATTCACGATATTATTATGAAATATCTCAAGGAAATCCATTCTTATTTAAATGATTTACATTGGGACTTGTTATGATAATTTTGAAACCTTTTTGCTTCAGTGTGGAATGGAGTTATTTTCATCCGAGAGGGGCTGTACCAGGATGGAGTTTTCCGCTTCTACATGATCATTTTGAAACCTTTTTGCTTCAGTGTGGAATGGAGTTATTTTCATCCGAGAGGGGCTGTACCAGGATGGAGTTTTCCGCTTCTACATGACTGTGCCCGAGAACTACCCAGATGGAGAGGCTCCTGTAAGTTCCCGGCTCAAATCTAGCAGGAATAACATCTTTGGATGCAAGCACGCACATGCATAAACACACACACACTCAGGTGCATGCAGGTTGACATGACATCTAGGCAGATGGGCATGAAAATGGCTGACAGGTTCATTGCTTGAAAATAGGGTGACATTTTCAACACGCGCAGATGAATGAATCGGTGACCATGGTTCTAAACCAATTTGCAGACACTGCTTGATGAATGTTTGATAATGACAACTTTTATTGGGTCCGTTATGGAAATGTTCACTAGGGAAATGTTCTCCATCGCTGCATGTAGTGTCTAGTACCCATTTTAACTTCTTGGTAGGTATTTTGCTCAAGGATGCATGCAGTGTCTAGTACCCATTTTAACTTCTTGGTAGGCATTTTGCTCAAGGATGCATGCAGTGTCTAGTACCCATTTTAACTTCTTGGTAGGTATTTTGCTCAAGGATGCATGCAGTGTCTAGTACCCATTTTAACTTCTTGGTAGGTATTTTGCTCAAGGATGCATGTAGTACTGAAGACAGCACCTGCTGGCAGCAGAGTGCCAGCAAGACAAGTGTTCTGACAAGCATTGTTGGTGCAGGGACCCATTGTTGCCTGGTATTCCCCCAAACTGGTTGTAGGAGTAGAGTAAGGAAATGTTACGTCTTTACTGGATTGTATCTTCTTCATTTCCACAAGACACTGAAGTGTTGTGAAATATTTTAGCTTTGTGAAGGATAGGACAGCCCATATTCTCACTGTTGCATTGTCTCTTGGTTTGTTTTTTTCTTATGCCTGACATTTTATCTTTGTTTCAGGCATTCCGATTTGAGTTTCCTGTGTTCCATCCGATGGTGAACCCAGAGACAGGAGAAATTGATGTGAAGAGAGCATTTCCTCACTGGAGGTAAGCACCAGGCACATGGCAACAGCTGCCTTGCATCTGACCAGCCATAGGCTGATGCAGCCTGACTAGAGACCGTGTTGAATGCTTGGTCCTGCCTCCAGCTTGCCACTGCTGTCCATGATCCTTAGACCAGTCTTTGGGCTGGACCCAAAAGCACAAACTGCTGGTGACCTAGATCAGTAGAACCAGCCACCTGTGGATGCTGTTCTCCAATGGCCAGTATCAAAGGCCCTGAAACAAAGCCAATGTCTGTCTTATTGGTGGATAAGTGTAGGAATGTCTTCTGGAGAGTTAAATGTGGGACTTGGCATCCAGTTTATTGCTTTGTGCTGGTTTGACTTAACCTTTCAGGGTGATTTGAGCAGGTGCTTGGATGTCAGTGAGTTGACAGTGTCCTGATGACCTCCAGTAGCCCTAATGGCTGTCCCCAGCTGTCCCCACTGGGTGAACTGTGTAGACCTTGTTTGGGAATGTAATCTAAGAGAGACAACCCCTTCATGACTGTTCCTCATTGTCCCTCCTAATTACGTCATTTTCAGTCTTTGACTCAGCATGTTGTAACATGGACGTGACTTGCATTTATCAGAAGAATAAATGTTGAAATGGGAATCTACAGTGGTATGTCCTAATGTGTGAAAGTCGTCAGTTCGTCCACTTGTCTATCTTGAACATGGTGTCAGAAGTGGGATTCCGTTTTGGTCAACAGTGATAAAAATTTGACTCATCGACGGGAACTTCAAAAGAACTATCAAGATGCAGAACCTTCAACCGCCGCCACACTTCTCGTTCAAGCCTGAAGAATGGTCTCATTGGATCAAACAGTTTCGTCGCTACCGAAATGCAAGTAAACTGTCAAAGGAAGAGCCAGAAACCCAAAGAGACACGTTGCTTTATGTGATGGGAGAGGAATCTGAGAAGATATTTGAAATACTGAAGTTCGGCAAGAAGACCGTTGGAGAGGGAGAAGACGTCAGAGAAGTCGAGGAAGATGACAAAGACTTCGAAACAGTCGTGAGTAAATTTGACTCCTACTTCTTGGTGAAAAGGAACATAATTTATGAGAGAACAAAGTTTCAAGAAAGAAGACAGAAAGAGTCAGAAACAATAGAAGAATTCTATCGTTCTCTTCGTGCCCTCGTTGCTCACTGTGAATACAAAGATACTGAAGATCAAGTTCGGGACAGACTTGTTGTTGGATTGAATGACTACAAACTGAAAGAGAAGCTGCAGTTGATTCATGATCTCAATCTAGAGAAAGCACTTGAAATTGCGAGACAGCATGAGCAAATCAAACTACAAATGAAGCAGCAAGAAGGAGGCGCAGCCGCCGCTTCAGTTGATGAGACCAGAGGTAGAGGCAGACAGAGAGGTGAAGGTGGATTGAGAAACCGAGAGGCCTATCCTCGTAGGGGTAGGGGCCGAGGGACATATCGCCAGCAGAACCAAGACACCCGTAAATGTGGACGGTGTGGATATGAACATGGACAAGAGAGACAGTGTCCAGCAAAAGAGAGATCATGTAGAAAATGCAACAAAAGGGGACACTTTGAGCGCATGTGCCACAGTGTACGCGAGATAGAGGAAGACAACTCTGAAGATGAGATTCAAACAGAAGAAGAGAGAGAAGAAACCTTCACACTAGACAGCGTTATCACAGACAACACGCAGCCATGGACCATTACCCTGAAGATAAAAGGGAATGACGTCAGGTTTAAAATCGACACGGGCGCTGACATCACGATCATCAATGACAAGACATTCGACAATTTCAGCATCAAGCCGAGGCTGAAGCAAACAAGAATAAATTTGACATCACCGGGAGGAAAACTGACCACACGTGGAGAATTCTTTGCAAAGAGCACTGTAAAGAACAAGACTTTCAAGTACAGAGTCATTGTGGTCAGAAATCGTACAGGTAGCAACCTGTTGAGCAGAAATGTCGCAGAGAAGATGGGCCTTGTGAAACGTGTAGAAGAAGTACATCGAGAATGTTTTTGGTGCAACTGGACTTTTGAAAACGGATCCGGTGGACATCAAAATGAAACCAGGAATCAATCCCTACTGCGTCACGACAGCGCGACGAGTTCCCTTTCCTTTGCAGAAAAAGGTTAAAGCTGAACTGCAACGCATGGAAAAAGCAGGCATTATCCAAGAAGTAAAGGAGGCCACTGACTGGTGTGCTCCTATGGTACCTGTTGTCAAACCCAACGGCAGTGTGAGGATTTGTGTTGATTTCAAGAGACTGAATGAAGGAGTCAAAAGACCACACTGCATGCTACCAAACTTGGATGACATTGCTCCGAAACTGGCTGGCTCAAAGTTCTTCACAACACTTGATGCGTCGTCAGGTTTCTTTCAGATTCCACTGTCTGAAGGAAGCTCGCTGTTGACCACGTTCATAACTCCATTTGGCCGGTTTTGTTTCAAGCGTGTTCCGATGGGAATTTCACTAGGGCCTGAGAGTTTTCAGACTAAGATGAAAGAGACATTGGAAGGCTTGGAAGGCTGTGATGCAATCATGGACGATACTATCGTCTATGGAAGAACGGAAGAAGAACATGACGAACGATTGGATGCCGTTCTGAAAAGAATAGAACAGAGTGGGCTCAGACTCAACAAAGAAAAGTGTCACATCAAGAAGACTGAGGTGAAATACTTTGGTCACATCATCAGTGCTGATGGAGTCCGGCCAGATCCAGAAAAAGTGAGAGCGATCACAGAAATGCCAACGCCCACCTCGCTCACCGAACTGAGAACGATCTGCGGCATGTTCAACTACTTGGGTAGGTTCGTACCTGGGATGGCTACTGCTATGAAACCCATCACTGATCTCATGAAGAAGAACACTGCGTGGAGTTGGGGTCCAGCTCAGCAGAAGGCATTTGCGGCTGTAAAGAAACAACTGTCGTCATCACAAGCCCTGGGATTCTACAACTCAGAGAGAAAGACTGTGGTGAGCGCTGATAGCAGTAGCTATGGCTTGGGTGCAGCACTGTTACAGTGGCATGGAGACAAGCTTGTTCCCATAGCATACGCATCCAGAACTCTGACTGATGCAGAACAGCGATACGCTCAGATAGAAAAAGAGTGCCTAGCGTCCACATGGGCGTGCGAGAAGTTCGCCAAATACCTGATTGGGCTGGACAGTTTTGTGCTCGAAACCGACCATAAGCCCTTGGTTCCGCTGATGAAGAACAAAGACATTGACAAAGCCCCAGTGAGGTGCCAGAGACTACTGATCCGACTGATGCGGTTCAAGGCACAAGTTGTTCATGTGCCGGGCAAGCAGATCATCATCGCCGACGCTCTGTCCAGGAGCCCAGTGCCGCACACAGCAGAGGATGAAGAAACCGCTGAAACAATGGCTGCTTATGTTGATTCAGTGGAGTCGGGTTGGCCTGTTACCCCACAGCGCCTGGAAAAGCTTCGTGCAGCAACAGTCCATGACCCGGAACTGCAACAAGTCATGGAGTACGTCCTGAGAGGTTGGCCAGTGAAACCGTCAGCCAATCTTCAAGCGTTTCACCAAGCACAGGGAGAACTGTCGCTTATCCGAGGACTATTGGTCTACAATGGCAGAATTGTAGTTCCAAGAAGTCAGCGTGAAGAGGTGCTGAACAAACTGCATGGGACTCATCAAGGTCTTCACAAATGCCGCCAGAATGCTCAGTCATCAGTCTGGTGGCCAGGACTGAGTAGAGACCTAAAGAACCTCATTGACACGTGCAAAGAGTGCCGACAAAAGCGACAGTCACAGAAAAACGAGCCGCTACGACCAACTCCATTACCAGAACGACCATGGCAACGATTGGGAGCAGATTTGTGCACTCACCAGGGCAGAGAGTACCTGGTAGTCGTGGACTACTACTCAAGATGGCTGGAGGTACTGCCCCTCCATTCTACAACATCCGCAGTCATTATCAAGAAAATGACTCAGCTGTTCGCTACTCATGGGATTCCAGACACTCTAGTGAGTGATAACGGACCACAATTCCAATGTGCAGAATTCCGGCATTTTGCACAGGAATTTGACTTCAACCACATGACCAGCAGCCCAGGTTTCCCACAAGCAAATGGAGCGGCTGAAAGTGCAGTGAAAGTAGCAAAGACGCTACTGCAACAGCGGTCGTTTGAGATCGCTTTGATGAACTACAGGTCTACCCCTCACTCCAGCACGGGGGTTAGTCCTGCAGTTGCCCTGATGGGGAGAACGCTCAAAACCTTGATCCCCAAACTCCCAGAAAACCTGATTCCTTTCCCTGTCAAAGACGCAGACATACGTCAAGCAGACCGGAAAGCTAAGGAGAGCTACAAGTTCTGTTACGACAGACGGCACAGTGCCAAGCCTCTGTCTGAACTGAAACCGGGAGACGACGTTCTGATCAAGATGGATTCCGAGAACAGCTGGAAGAATCACGGCACTATTGTCGCCGCAGATCAAGAAAACCGTACCTATCTGGTCAACTCACCAGGTGGAGTCTTGCGCCGTAATAGAAAACACCTACAACAACTCCCTCCTCCGCAGGAGATCGTCATGCCAGATCTACCGCCAGCAGAAGAGTCATCAGAACCCGCTGACACCGGCGATCCGAAGGAAGTCGCTACGCCCGACAAGCGAGTTACAAGATCGTCTGCTGGGTACACAGCTTCCAAACCAGCTCGTTTCAGGGAGGAAGAAGTGTGTGCGCAGTTTTTGCACAACCAATGTGTTAAAAACAGAGCAAAGTGAAGGCGTTGAGGTTTCTCCGCCTTATGACTTATGTGCGTGTGAATGTGGGTGCTGTGGTGAATATAGCATTGTGTGCACATACTCCAGTATTATTCCACGAGTGTGCTGGATTGGATTACAAATTTTCCATGGATTACTTTATATGTGTTGGATTTTATAGCCGTCAAGTTGGGTTACTAATTCACTGGTAGTGATAATTATTTGACTTGGGAGCGAGAGGATTGTAGATATAAATTAAAGTCTGTTTATTCTAAAATTTTCATTCTAAAGAGAAAATCAGTTTATAATGGAGGGACTTTTGGGTTTGTGACTGACAAATTTCTTCCTAAACAGTAATTGGAAGAAGTCGACCTTTCAGGAAATTTATTACGTTAATTTGGTTAAAAGAGTCTCACTGAAATGTTGAGTTCTTCAAAGTGTTTTATTTGTTGTAGTAGTAGTAGTACTAACTGTTTGAGACAAAAATACAAAACAGTACCTGGAACTACATTTATTCGTCAACAGTGCCAGGACAGTTCTCCAGATACATGTTTTCGAAAAAAAAAGAAAAAGAAAAAAGAAAAAAGGGAGATGTTTGGGAATGTAATCTAAGAGAGACAACCCCTTCATGACTGTTCCTCATTGTCCCTCCTAATTACGTCATTTTCAGTCTTTGACTCAGCATGTTGTAACATGGACGTGACTTGCATTTATCAGAAGAATAAATGTTGAAATGGGAATCTACAGTGGTATGTCCTAATGTGTGAAAGTCGTC
>JAWQFJ010024297.1:12500-45193 GCA_034096865.1 Theodoxus fluviatilis | reverse complement strand
TTCGCTTGCTCGCTCGCTCTGCATTCTGTATTCCTATCAGCGCCCACATATTATCATCTGGTCGGAAAAAAGATTATCCCCGAGCTGAGTGGCTTAGGAGAATAAATGGTGCGTCAGCACATGAACAGAAACGGGCGAGGTATGACGATTTAGGTGATGTGTGCCGGGGAAGGGGAAGGAGATGCCAGATACGAGTACAACCCTTGGCAGGTGGGGGTCAGGACTTCGAGGCGGATTTTACATGTTCTTGTGTGGGCAGAGTGCTTGTTCTTTGGATGTGAGCAGAGTTGTCAGAGAGCTGTGATGAGAGGCTGAGATACATCCCTGTGGGAATGACACACGAGACACCAGATAACTTTCGTAGCTGTTTTGGAGGCTGTTGGCCTGTCAGAGTGTATTCAAATGAGATGGCTGTGGTTGCGTTGTCTTTTTCAGAGTATTTTGTTTTTGGTAAGTTGTGACAGGGTTAGTGAATGGGGGTGGTGAGGGAAGGAGTACTGTGTGTACCAAAGAGTGACTGGCAAATGTTTTGGAGACCAGTGGCTTCACAGAGTGCAAGGGGGGAAAAATCACTCAACGCCATATCATTCAAAATGACATTTACTGTCAATTACTTTGATCCAGGAATAGTAGGACCTGATTCTGGTTTGGACATGTCCAGCAAGGACGTCAGTGGTTCGAGCGGATCCATGTGAAGTACTCGCTGACTCTAGCGAAGACTGTGGGCGCCCTGCCGTCACAGCCCGCTCGCACATAGGAGACAATGCCAGCCAGCTTGCCGTCACACACCAAGGCACCCCCGCTGTCACCCTGCAGGGAGAGAGAGAGAGACAGCGGAAGACACTGTGAGAGAAGGCGGGAGCAAGAGTCAGCGCACCAAGGAAGAAAGACGTGGACCTAGAAGTCCAGGATGCTGACGTCACTGTTACGTAAAGCCCGTGGCATGCGACACGACCAAGCTACACGACTGTGTGCTCGCTGCAGAATTTGGCTTTCCGACCAAGTTTCCGTGTCTTCTTTACCATCCACAGTCTGTGCAAACTGGGTGAGAGGTTTGCGTGTCTGTTGCCGCACAATACTTTTTGTTGAGGAGAGACTGCATTTAGAACTATTTCCCTACAAGCTAGGCACACGTTCCTGAGCTGAGAGTGTTTCAGTCTCAAACTCTTCAGGACTGTGGTGAAACGTATATCGGCAGAACTGCGAAAGTACTGTGCACTGAGAAGTGTTGTGAAATAGTGCGTTTTCTATTTGCTGCAGTATTAACTTGATTTCTCTTAACCTCTTTTACTTCTTGTCTTTCCTCTGAGAACTTTCTCTGCTTTTCCTGCTCAAGGTCTGCCAAAGCATGTACTTCTCATACAAGCGCGTTTCCAAACAATGTGAGAAACTTACGTCGCAGCCAGCACTTGGTGGGTGATGGGCACAGATGATTACAGCTCTGATGTTCCTCCAGAACCATGAGCACTCAGCATTGCTGATCACTGACGTCTTCACCTTGTACATATGACCATCTCGAACATAACCACGTGGACCTGCAAAACGTGACAGGGGAGAGAAGTCTCAAGTGCCTTGAGCTGTCTAGTCAACAACAACAACTCCAAAATGGCGTCACAATCGGGCTCTACAAAGACTTCAAGAAACAAAACATCTTCAGCCTCCTTACGTTTCCATGCTACAAAGAATGTTTTACATATGCTGGCTCTTTCGGTATGGATAGAAGAAGATTGCGCGTACAAAAACACTCCCTTGCTGACAGACACAGAGAGCGGTTCAGACTTGGGTTGTGAACTATGCAAATGTAGTCTAGACATTACGCAGTTTGCATTTCACAAGCTTCGCCGCTCGTAGGTGCCGTATTCAAGACAGTACAAACTCAGGAGTTCCACTCTTGGGCGGTACCCAAAACCAGCATTGGCTCCCTCCACCCTAAAGTAAAACAGGATTTTGTATACCAGGCGCTGCACTGTGATGTCCAGTTGTTCATATTCCCCAAGGAAATCCTTTTTAATGCTAAGTTTTGAAAACTCTGCATGCCAACAGAAGGTAGGACAATGCGATGATCTCGGAGAAACGTTTCCCTGTTCTTTGCAATGAGCCAGGGCCCGTGAATGTGGTAGTGATAGGTGGCCTCAGCCTGTCGTGGTCGCCTTCGTGGGCGACCGCCTTTGTCACGTGTTGCATGAGGACAAGCAAGTCTATGCGCAGCAAGATACACCTTTGCTGCTAATAGTGGGACCGAGTGAATAAATCGGTGGCGTGGATATAATATGCCACTGCGTGGTTGGAGGACCTTGGAAAGTAACTGCAAACAATTTGTTCGGTTGGCAGTGTCGGTTACTCATAGGTGTCCATTCGAATGAGAAGTTATCTATGCTGCCATCAAACCGCTTTCAGTTCACGAACATTTGACATGTGCTAATCTAAAAATAAGTTCAATCGTTGTAATTGAATACAGAATAAAATCAAGCTTCTGTAAGTAAACTATTCTAGTCTTACAAGAAGCCGAATGATTTTACATGAATCTGAAATAAGATTGACGTTCATTTCAGAGTTCACATGAGTTGATAAAAGCTGACATCCAATGACAATGACCAAACACATTACGCAATTGATAGGTCAACATATTACATGGAACCTGACTTGGCCACACCACACTGACACCGTAAAATGGTAATGTTCTGGTCGCATCCACCGTCGCTCATTCGTACACGAAGGAAGCATATTTTACTTTTCAGTGTACTGGAGAACACGCGTGATAACAGTGTCCAGTGGAAAGCTGACCTACACTGGCACAGACTCGTGCCACAACGAGGGGGAAATCTTGCCAGCCGTCAAAAGCAACAAAAACTACAGAACGTTGGCAAGCCCTCAAAGTTTTAAGTGGAAAATCTTTACCGCTTTGAGTATCATAGAGCTAATCGCTTCAGTTCAAGTATGGGTCACTGTAACTGCTTTCTATCATACTATACCTTTACTACTCTACTGCAAGTTTTAAGGCGCGGTTCCGAGTACTTGCTGAGTGTTCCTGAGACTCACCTAAGGTCCTGCCGTAGCCAACGATGGTGCATTCTCTTCCTTTGAAGCTGCCGTCCTTGGGGCGTGCAATGGGAATGGGTGCAACCTTCCAAGATTTGGTTGGTCTTGGGTCCGCGCTCAGAATCAAAACGGCGATGTCGTTGATAACAATTTTCCGATCAAACTTTGGATGCTGGAAATGCAACAAACGTGATGTATGACAACTGTCAAACAAGATTTCAAAGAAGCGCAAATGTTTGTCTAATTCTTAAAGAGTTTTTACCAACACTGCAAAAATTACACAAATGTCACTTACCTATGAGACAGACAAACCGACAGGCAGATGCGTCTACGGACGGACTGATGGACGGATGGACAGAAGACAGGAAGAAGATATTTTGATTGAGTTTCCGAACGAACAGAAATGCTTTGAACTTAAAGATAAAAGAATCCTTCTACAATATTTGTCAAATTTGCTCTGACATTGCTTAATCCACTTCCTTGTTCTCGTCCTCCTTCTCCTCCTCGTCGTCGTCGTCGTCGTCGTACTCCTTCTCCCCCTCTTCCTCCTCCTCCTTCTTCTCTTCCTCCTCGTCTTCCTCCTCCTCCTCTTCCTCCTCCTCCTCCTCGTCCACCTCGTCGTCGTCGTCTTCCTCCTCCTCCTCCTCCTCCTCCTCCTCCTCCTCCTCCTCCTCCTCCTCCACCTCCTTCTCCCTCTCCCCCCTCCTCCTCCTCCTCCTCCTCCTCCTCCTCCTCCTCCTCCTCCTCCTCCTCCTCCTCCTCCTCCTCCTCCTCCTCTTTCTCCTCCTCCTCCTCCTCCTCCTCCTCATCCTCCTCCTCCTCCTCCTCCTCCTCCTCTCCCTCCTCCTCCTCATCTCCTCTCCTCCCCTCCTCCTCTTTCTCCTCCTCCTCCTCCTCTTCTCTCCTCCTCCTCCTCCTCCTCCTCCTCTTTCTCCTCCTCCTCTTTCTTCTGCTCCTCCTCCTCCTCTTTCTTCTGCCCCTCCTCCTCTCTTTCTTCTTCTCCTCCTCCTCCTCCTCCTCCTCCTCCTCCTCCTCCTCCTCCTCCTCCTCCTCCTCCTCTCCTCCTCCTCCTCCTCCTCGTCCACCTCCTTCTCCCCTTCCCCTCCTCCTCCTCCTCCTCCTCCTCCTCTTTCTCCTCCTCTTTCTCCTCCCTTTTCTCCTCCTCCTCCTCCTCCTCCTCCTCTCCTTCTCCTCTCCTCCTCCTCCTCCCCCTCCTCCTCTTTCTCCTCCTCCTCCTCTTTCTCCTCCTCCTCCTTCTGCTCCTCCTCCTCTTTCTCTCCTCCTCCTTCTCCTCCTCCTCCTCCTCCTCTCCTTCTCCTCCTCCTCTTCTCCTCCTCCTCTTTCTTCTGTTCCTCCTCCTTCTCTTTCTTCTTCTCCTCCTCCTCCTCCTCCTCCTCCTCTCCTCCTCCTCCTCCTCCTCCTCCTCCTCTTCCTCTTCTAACTCCCCCTCCTATAACTCCTCTTCCTATACCTCCTCGTCCTATACTTCCTCCTCCTCCTCCTCCTCCTTCACTTCTTCCTTTTCCATTGTACAGACATTTACGTTTTTGTATCAGCAAAGTATGCAGCCCTTGAGTGAAAGCTGCTCGTTGTGTGTTTAGGGACGCTGTCATTCGACTCCATTGAAAATAGCGTTCTTGTGTCTGTAATGGACCGTTATGCTTGTAGAGGTCTGGGAGAGGGGTCAAATGGACATTGTGACAAACAGGACACTAAATCAGGTGGGCACTATGATGCAGCAGGTAGCAGAACAAGAAAAACATTGTCTGTACCTAAACCTTCGCACTTTCCCACTCTCAACAAAAGATGCTCAGCATCGCTTACCTGTATTACCCTGGAAACCTTGTAGCGCAAAATGCCACCAGTTTTCTGTAAGGGCACGCTGGGGTTAACCATGTGAACTGTAGTATTAGCCGCACTGCCAGACGAAGACATAGACCATTTAACATCATCATCACCTTCAAATCATCGTCACAAATTTCATCAACATCATAATCATAATCATAATCATAATCATAATCATAATCATCATCATCATCATCATCATCATCATCATCATCATCATCGTCGTCGTCGTCATCGTCATCGTCGTCGTTGTCGTCGTCGTCGTCGTCGTCGTTGTCGGCGTCGTCGGCGTCGTCGGCGTCGTCGTTGTCGTAGTCTTCGTCGCGCTCGTTGTCGTCGTCATTGTTATTGTGTTCTCCATCTATACAACTGTCACCACATCAGTTCTTTTCATTTCCAGTAATACTTCACCGGCAAAACTTTCATTGGTCTCCTACTCCTCCTCCTATTCCTTATTTTTCCTCTTATCCTCCTTTTCCTCCCCCTCCTCCTTTTCTTCCTCTTCCTCCTCTTCCTCCTCCTCCTCCTCCTCCTCCTCCTCCTCCTCCTCCTCTTCCTCCTCCTCCTCCTCCTTCCCCTCTCTCCTCCTCCTCCTCTCCTCCTCTTCCTGCTCCTTCTCCCTCCTTCTCCTCCTCTTCTCTCCTCCTCTCCTCCTCTTCTCCCTCCTCTCTCCTCCTTCTCTCTCCTCCTTCCTTCTCCTCCCTTCCCTCCTCCTCCTCCTCTCTCCTCCTCTCCCTTCCTCCTCCTCCTCCTTCCTCCTCCTCTTCCTCCTCCTCCCTTCCTCCTCCTCCTCCTCTTTCTCCTCCTCCTCCTCCTCCCCCCTCCTTCTCCTCCTCCTCTCCTCCTCCTCCCCTCCTCCCTCCTCCCTCCTCCTCTCCTCCTCCCTCTCCTCTCTCCTCCTCCTCTCCTCTTCCTCCTCCTCCTCCTCCTCCCTCCTCTCTCCTCCTCCTCTCCCCTCTCTCCTCCCTCCTCTCCTCTCCCTCTTCTCCTCCTCCTCCTCTTCCTCCCTCTCCTCCTCCAGCTTCTCCTCCTCCTCCCCTCCTCCTCTCCTCCTTCCTCCTCCTCCCCTCCTCTCCTCCTCCTCTTCCTCCTCTCCTCTCCTCTCCTCCTCCTCCCTCCTCCCCTCTTCCTCCTCCTCTCTCCCTCCTCCTCCTCCTCCTCCCTCTCTCCTCTCCCTCCTCCTCCTCCTCTTCCTCCTCCTCCTCCTCCTCCCTCTCCTCCCTCCTTCTCCTCCTCCTCTCCTCCTCCTCCTACTCCTACTCTTCCCTTCCCTCCTCCTACTCTTCCCTTGCCTCCTCGCCTTCCCTGTTCTCCTCTTCCCTTTCCTCCTCCTCTTTCCTTTCCTCCTCCTCTTCCTTTTCCTCCTCCTCTTCCGATTCCTCCTCCTCCTCCCTTTCCTCCTCCTCCTCCCTTCCTCCTCTCCCTCCTCCTCCTCTCCTCCCCCCTCCTCGTCCTCCTCCTTCGTCCTCCTCTCCTCAGTCTCCTCCTTCTTTTCCTCCTGCTCCTCCTTCCTCCTGCTCCTCCTGCTTCCTGTCTGCCCTCCTCCTCCTCCTCCTCCTCCTCCTTCCCTCCTCTCCTCCTCCACTCCTCTCCTCCTTCTCTCCTCCCCATCTCTCCTCCTCCTCTTCCTCCTCCTCCTCTCCTCCTCCTCTCCTCCTCCTCCTCCTCCTCCTCCTACCTCCTTCCTCCTCCTTCCTCTTCTTTTTCTTCTCTTCGTTCTCCTCTTTGCCCTCCTCCTCCTCCATACATACATACCGACAACTTGACCACCTAAAAGTAATTTATCCAATCCAGCATCAGCACCACAGCCATCACAATTAGAATCGCAACCACTACAACTCTCGCCGCAACTACAGTCATCACTGCAGTAGCCACTACCCCCTCATAATCGATGAGATCACCAGTCTCTCTCTGTCAACGCAGGATCGGGAGACCATCAGCGCGCCTCATTGAGGTATGTCATTATTGGTGGGGTCTTTGCAGCGCCTGCTGTGACTGTGGAGACCGAATCTCCAGTGGCAGTCCGTGCTGCACGCGTTGCAGATGTGTTGGGTCCTCTGTGCTGTGGAGGTCGGTGCGATGCGTCTTCTCCTCTCTCTCCTCTCCGCCACGAGTTGACCTTAAGTCTCGTCCGCTATCTCCATCATGTCCATGCCCCTGCTGACCCGCTGGCGCCAGGTACTCCTATCTTCGGCGAGTGTCGCCCAGTTCGATGCAGGGATGCTTCAGGTCTTCATATCTCTGCTGTAGGCGTCTTTGACGCGGAGTCTGGGGCGACCGGCCCTTCTTTTGTCCCTGGCCAGCTGGCCAAACAGGATGTCCTTTGGCTGCTTGCCATCCTTCATGCGCTGTATGTGTCCCAGCCATCCTTCATGCGCTGTATGTGTCCCAGCCATCCTTCATGCGCTGTATGTGTCCCAGCCATCCTTCATGCGCTGTATGTGTCCCAGCCATTCTTCATGCGCTGTATGTGTCCCAGCCATTCTTCATGCGCTGTATGTGTCCCAGCCATTCTTCATGCGCTGTATGTGTCCCAGCCATTCTTCATGCGCTGTATGTGTCCCAGCCATTCTTCATGCGCTGTATGTGTCCCAGCCATTCTTCATGCGCTGTATGTGTCCCAGCCATTCTTCATGCGCTGTATGTGTCCCAGCCATCCTTCATGCGCTGTATGTGTCCCAGCCATTCTTCATGCGCTGTATGTGTCCCAGCCATCCTTCATGCGCTGCATGTGTCCCAGCAATTCTTCATGCGCTGTATGTGTCCCAGCCAACCTCCACTACCACCGGGAAAATCACTTCCAATATTTTCACCACAAAAGGTCCACCAATCTTATAAAAAAATTCACCACCCACCACCCACGGACCACTGATCACAAACCACCAACCATCATCACAACTGCCATCACCACCACCACCACCACCAGGACAGCCATCACCACCACCACCACCACCACCACCACCACCACCACCACCACCACCACCACCACCACCACCATTACCATACCCACTACCACCACATCTAGTACTAGCAGTACCACCATCATCACCATACCCACTACCCCGACCTCCAGTACTAGCAGTACCACCACTATCACTATACCCACTACCACCTCCAGTACTAGCAGTACCACCACTATCACTATACCCACTACCACCTCCAGTACTAGCAGTACCACAACCATCACCATACCCACTACCACGACCTCCAGTACTAGCAGTACCACCACTATCACTATACCCACTACCACCTCCAGTGCTAGCAGTACCACCACTATCACTATACCCACTACCACCTCCAGTACTAGCAGTATCACCACTATCACCATACCCACTACCACCACATCTAGTACTAGCAGTACCACAACCATCACCATACCCACTACCACGACCTCCAGTACTAGCAGTACCACCACTATCACTATACCCACTACCACCACCTCCAGTACTAGCAGTACCACCACTATCACTATACCCACTACCACCACCTCCAGTACTAGCAGTACCACCACTATCACTATACCCACTACCACCACCTCCAGTACTAGCAGTACCACCACTATCACTATACCCACTACCACCACCTCCAGTACTAGCAGTACCACCACTATCACTATACCCACTACCACCTCCAGTACTAGCAGTACCACCACTATCACTATACCCACTACCACCTCCAGTACTAGCAGTACCACCACTATCACCATATCCACTACCACCTCCAGTACTAGCAGTACAATTACCATCACCATACCCACTACCACCTCCAGTGCTAGCAATACCACCACCATCACCATACCCACTACCACCTCCAGTACTAGCAGTACCACCACTATCACCATACCCACTACCACATCGAGTACTAGCAGTACCACCACTATCACCATACCCACTACCACCTCCAGAACTAGCAGTACAATTACCAGCACCATACCCACTACCACCTCCAGTACTAGCAGTACCACCACTATCACCATATCCACTACCACCTCCAGTACTAGCAGTACAATTACCAGCACCATACCCACTACCACCTCCAGTACTAGCAGTACCACAACCATCACCATACCCACTACCACCTCCAGTATTAGCAGTACCACCACCATCACCATACCCACTACCACCTCCAGTATTAGCAGTACCACCACCATCACCATACCCACTACCACCTCCAGTACTAGCAGTAACACCACCATCACCATACCCACTACCACCTCCAGTATTAGCAGTACCACAACCATCACCATACCCACTACCACCTCCAGTATTAGCAGTAACACCACCATCACCATACCCACTACCACCTCCAGTACTAGCAGTACCACCACCATCACCATACCCACTACCACCTCCAGTACTAGCAGTAACATCACCATCACCATACCCACTACCACCTCCAGTATTAGCAGTACCACAACCATCACCATACCCACTACCACCTCCAGTATAGCAGTAACACCACCATCACCATACCCACTACCACCTCCAGTACTAGCAGTACCACCACCATCACCATACCCACTACCACCTCCAGTACTAGCAGTAACACCACCATCACCATACCCACTACCACCTCCAGTACTAGCAGTACCACAACCATCACCATACCCACTACCACCTCCAGTATTAGCAGTACCACAACCATCACCATACCCACTACCACCACCTCCAGTACTAGCAGTACCACCACCATCACCATACCCACTACCACCTCCAGTACTAGCAGTACCACAACCATCACCATACCCACTACCACCACCTCCAGTACTAGCAGTACCACCACTATCACCATACCCACTACCACCTCCAGTACTAGCAGTACCACCACCATCACCATACCCACTACCACCACCTCCAGTACTAGCAGTACCACCACTATCACTATACCCACTACCACCTCCAGTACTAGCAGTACCACCACCATCACCATACCCACTACCACCTCCAGTACTAGCAGTACCACCACCATCACCATACCCACTACCACCACCTCCAGTACTAGCAGTACCACCACTATCACCATACCCACTACCACCTCCAGTACTAGCAGTACCACCACCATCACCATACCCACTACCACCTCCAGTACTAGCAGTACCACCACCATCACCATACCCACTACCACCACCTCCAGTACTAGCAGTACCACCACCATCACCATACCCACTACCACGACCTCCAGTACTAGCAGTACCACCACCATCACCATACCCACTACCACGACCTCCAGTACTAGCAATACCACCACCAACGCCATACCCACTACCACGACCTCCAGTACTAGCAGTACCACCACCATCACCATTCCCACTACCACCTCCAGTACTAGCAGTACCAACACTATCACAATACCCACTACCACCACCTCCAGTACTAGCAGTACCACAACCATCACCATACCCACTACCACCACCTCCAGTACTAGCAGTACAATCACCATACCCACTACCACGACCTCCAGTACTAGCAGTACCACCACCATCACTATACCCACTACCACCACCTCCAGTATTAGCAGTACAATTACCATCACCCTACGCACCACCACCTCCAGTACTAGCAGTACCACAACCATCATCATACCCACTACCACCTCCAGTATTAGCAGTACAATTACCATCACCCTACCCACCACCACCTCCAGTACTAGCAGTACCACCGCCATCACCATACCCACTACCACCTCCAGTACTAGCAGTACCACCACCATCACCATATCCACTACCACCACATCTAGTACTAGCAGTACAATTACCATCACCATACCCACTACCACCACCTCCAGTACTAGCAGTACAATTACCATCACCATACCCACTACCACCACCTCCAGTACTAGCAGTACCAACACCATCACCATACCCACTACCACCTCTAGTACTAGCAGTACCACCACCATCACCATACCCACTACCACCTCCAGTACTAGCAGTACCACCACCATCACCATACCCACTACCACCACCTCCAGTACTAGCAGTACCACCACCATCACCATACCCACTACCACCACCTCCAGTACTAGCAGTACCACCACCATCACCATACCCACTACCACCTCCAGTACTAGCAGTACAATTACCATCACCATAACCACTACAACCACTACTATTTCCACCATGAATATCAAGATATAGTCACCGTCATATTCAACAATGCATTTACCACCAGTTTCGTGCAACAACCACCAAACTCACCACCGCTGTTACAACTACTACCATAATCACCGATATGTCAATAACAAGAACATATTTTAAAACATCAACAACGATGACAACAACAAAAGAAACAACTACAGAAGCAACTACAAACATTCAACAGTGATCTTGATGACAACAAGAATGCCGTCAACAACAAGAACAAAACTGACTCACGGTCCTGTTATGCAGTGTGCAGCTGTCAGGACCTTGCGTTTACCAATATACACACAACTGCAAAAGCTTTGTGGTGTCGTCATGTAGCACATGAAGGGAAACTCTGCAAATTGTGCCCTGCTTCCTCCAATGATCATCGCTGGAGACGCTGGTCCCACAGCCAGCCCTGCGTGCACCGAGAAGGTCAGATCGAGTGAGAGCCGTTTCAAGCAAGAAACCTTCATGCGTCGCCCTGCCCCCATCACAGCCAGATTCTCCGTACTTTCCGTGTTGAATTATTCCGCTTTCCGCCACAATACTGGTGCTCCCATCAAATTAGCCTTTTATCGCATCACTCCAGATGCAATATGTGTATGTTGTGAAGGTTGTGGAAAGTGCCTGAGTACCACGGCATTTTCCCTTGTTTACATCAGCCTCCTCCCTTGTGTTTTTGCCTTGTTACGGCACATAGAGAGTTAATGTGTCACGTGACTTTGTTCACACGGTTCCCAGAGAGCGGAGCACATTGTACTAGATGCTCGAAAGTTCCAGAGAACCTGTACACAGTATGCAAGGCGCGACAAAGCGACACAAGAGAGAGAGAGAGAGAGAGAGAGAGAGAGAGAGAGAGAGAGAGAGAGAGAGAGAGAGAGAGAGAGAGCGCACACGACAGACACAGGGTGAGGGTGAGAGTGAGAAGAAGATACCGAAGTGTGGAAGTTCCTCCTTTGTAAGGAGTCAGTCCTCGACGACATCTGCGCCCTAAAGTGAAGTTGTAATGGTAATGTTGAGCACTGACTGTCATCACTGTGTATCAATCAGTGCGTGAATAAAGGTTTATCGAAAACGACCACTGGGTTTTGTGAACTTTGACTTCCCGGCACAAGCTTTATTCTAAAGGAGACACGAGGCAGTTAGCATTACTGTGCTCCATGAAGCATATACATACTTTATAATGGTGTTGTGTTGGCTGGTGGCCTTACAAAAAAAAAAAACACTCGTTCGTTCGTACGTTTGTTCGTTCATCAATTCACCCACTCACCCATCAACTCACTAATTCGCTCATTCTTTCTTTCACTCACTCACTCACTCACTCACTCACTCACTCACTCACTCACTCACTCACTCACTCACTCACTCACTCACTCACTCGCTCGCTCGCTCGCTCGCTCGCTCGCCCGCCCGCTCGCTCGCTCGCCCGCCCGCCGCCCGCCCGCCCGCCCGCCCGCCCGCCCGCCCGCCCGCCCGCCCGCCCGCCCCCCGCCCCCCGCCCCGCCCGCCCGCCCGCCCGCCCGCCCGCCCGCCGCCCGCCCGCCCCGCCCGCCCGCCCGCCCGCCCGCCCGCCCGCCCGCCCGCCCGCCCGCCGCCCGCCCTGCCCGCCCGCCGCCCGCCCGCCCCGCCCGCCCGCCCGCTCGCTCGCTCGCTCGCTCGCGTCGCTCGCATCACCACCACTACCACCCACCCACCCACCCCACCCACCCACCCCACCTCCCCACCTCACTCACTCACTCACTCACTCACTCACTCACTCACTCACTCACTCACTCACTCACTCACTCACTCACTCACTCACTCACTCACTCACTCACTCACTCACTCACTCACTCACTCACTCACTCACTCACTCACTCACTCACTCACTCATTCACTCACCCGCCCACCCATACACCCAGGTTCCCCCCTCCATCTACAACGTTGGAAAGTTTGTAAACAAACTGGCTTTTCCAGTCAAGCCATTGTACACACAGACGAGCTCTCCACTGCAAGCAGCCACCCACTCCCTGTGGAACAACACTCACCCAGGAAGAGGAGGAGAGGCAGCATGGCGGACTTGTCAGTCGTGGGGAGGTTGGCTTCCTGGTGCTAGGACTGCAGCTGTCCTTTATGAAGAGTAGTGCTGGAGGGATCGAGTCTCCTTACACTGAAGAAGCAAGGGCGCGCGTCAATGCACAGACCTTCAGTAACAAAAGGCTGGCTCTGATGCAGGTTGTCACCCTAGCTTTGTCTTCCTCGTGCAGTGTTTTGCCTTGGCGCAGGCCATTAATGTCTAACGGCATGGCCCGCTGCATTTCAGCAAAGTCTGTCTCCATAATGTTCTTATCACTTGTTTCTGACGTCTGTTAGATCAGGGCGGAAATCTCACAGGCGTATGGAGGCGTGAAATGAATCTTAGAGGCACACGACGCTGCAATTTTTCATCCCAACGAATGTCCTGTCATGGCGCACAAGAACACCCAAGATGACTATGTGTCCCCTGAGGTGAAAATGTACACGTAAGCAGTGGCACTGCACAGCCATGGAGCAGTCCTTGGAGAGATCGTGCACTTCGTGTGAGTAGCTGTGGAGTAAATCAGGAATTACAAGTTAATGAATGTATTACAAAACATTCTTCAGTATACGCTAGACTCGAAATGAAATCGGGAGAGTCGATAATGAGATTGTGATTTATTTAAAAATGATGATGACGACGATGACGACGACGACGACGACGACGATGACGATTATGATTTGAGCATGTAAATGATGCTGACCTTTTCTTTTGTATTTTCTTCCCAATGAAAATTACTATTTAAAAAACTGGTCTGCTTGTACACTAAACAGCTGCAAGAGGTATTCGCATGAGGTCTTTCAATGTGAACGAATTGGAAATGAAATCTCGGGTTTTTTCTTTAGCTTCTCCCGAATTATGTGAATCTTTTCAATATCCACGTGCATGCAATGTATATGCATCTAAATGGTTATCTGGGCTGATCTTGATAGTGCAGACTGCTAAGCAGGACAGACTGGGTTCTGTCTTGTTGGGACAGCTCTGGGCAGGGATCAGACAACTCCAGTCAAGTTCTTGCATTGTTTTATCAAACTACGGCATCATTTTACAACTGGAAGCGTTAGGTTTGAGCGGGTAGTCACACCTGGAGGATTTGGTCACGTGACGTGCAGAAGCTGCACCCGAGTTCTTACAGGATCACAGCGCTTGATGACGTGTGCATCCTTCATCTTGTGAGCAAAATGTATTCTCCGGCTGCCCTATCCGCGTTTGAAGATGGCACCCGTGATGTCTTTCCCCTCAATATTACATTGAAGGACATGGCAGAAAAAGGCCAGGATATAACTGTGAAGTGAAAATGGGAAATATGTTAATAATGATTGCATTGTTTCACACGTTAAAGTATAAAAAATTTCTGTAGGGAATACTGTAAAAAGTACTATAGTACTTTGGTGAAGTATGTAGCTTAGCAATCTATAGAATTTACAACAGTAATTTATAAATTCACTACAGCAATGTATAGAATTTACTATCTTTTTGGTGAAGTATTTACTATAGTACTGTGGCGCATTGTCTATAGTATTTTGGTGAATTAATATAGTATCCTGCAGAAAATTCTAAAGTAAATGATTCACCAAAGTACTACGGCACTTTTTATAGCATTCTCTAAAGAACATTTTCATATGGGTGTCTCTATGCCTCCTCTCTGTACAAAACAAGATAAGCAGAGTGCCCCAGCCTATCAGCCTTTGAGGCTATGCAAGGCCACTGAGCACGAAAATTACTACGGTTTGCTACAGAAGGAACTAGTCAAGGCTTGGTGTCCCTCGTTGCTCGCCGTCACAAATCCCAACACACTGGAGACTCCTCCCTGCACAAGAAATCTAACAACTGAATACTTTCTCGAAGGAATACAAATATGTGCCGTGACAGCAACGCAGTTAGCCATGCATTTCGCATCGACTGCCCCATGCTGAGGCAACAGGATTTTGCGTTGTTGTGTTGCACAGTTCGGAGAGGACAATGGCTCTTGCATTTGATAGAAGTCTCCTCCTTCGTGACTAATATGACCAGCAAGCTTCTTTTGTTCCTCATCCTGGGTATGTATGCTTCCACAGATACGGAATGGCTGATTATAGTGGAGTGTGTGTGTGTGTGTGTGTATGCGTGTGTATGTGTGTGTTTGTGCTTGTGTGTGTGTGTGTGTGTGTGTGCTTGTGTGTGTGTGTGTTTGTGTGTGTGTGTGTTTGTATGTGTGTGTGTGTGTGTGTGTGTGTATGTGAATGTGTGTGTGATTGTGAGTGCGTGTGTGCATGTGTGTGTATGTGATTATGTGTGTGTGTGTGTGTGTGTGTGTGTGTGTGTGTGTGTGTGTGTGTGTGTGTGTGTGTGTGTGTGTGTGAATGTGTTTTTTCATCCCACGCCAGGGGCGAAAGCAACATGCACACACTTCCCTTGAAGGCAAACCACGCTACACATCCACTAGGAATACAATCCACCACACCACCCCTCCAAGGAGGCGCACACAAACCCTCTGACTCATTCATCCTGTCTGTACCTGACAAGAGAAAAAATAACCCATCACAGATCAAACAAAGAGACATTAACAAAAAATATGTTTTTAAACTACATGTATTTTGTAAATATTTTTCCCTTCTTTTAAAATCAGGTGAAATACTTTTCCTAAAATACACAGTCCTTCAATAAATACCGAAAAACATTGCTACTATTGTTGCTTGAATCAAAGGATGTTGTTTGCTTCGAGAGATACACCTGTATATAATCCCCAGGAGTAAACATTTTCAAAAGCGCCGACAGGTGGTGAACATTTACACACGGACCTGCATATGATGCCCACGGAACTGAACTATGCATCTTTCGAAGGCCAACAGCTTATCTATTTAGCTGTGTACAATATACAGGAATATACTGATCTAACAT
Organism: Theodoxus fluviatilis; assembly: GCA_034096865.1. Lineage (NCBI taxonomy): Eukaryota > Metazoa > Mollusca > Gastropoda > Cycloneritida > Neritidae > Theodoxus > Theodoxus fluviatilis. The sequence continues at coordinate 29,249 of JAWQFJ010024297.1, read as the reverse complement.
GATCGTCCAATTTTGACTGTTTCAGTAGGACACCCCTGTGTCATGGCTAAAATTACAGACAAAATTAATGATCTTGGGATTATGCGTTGTAACATGTTTTTTCTGACTGAGTTTCAAGGGATAGAGAATGTTCATATTCACTGTTTTTGTTTTTCTTTAATATGATCCTGTGATCAAACATCTGCAGTCTTTCCTTTTATGCAGATGTACATATTGTGTGTTTATCAAACAATACATTATGAGCACCACTGTAAAACATTTGTTATTCGTATTCTAGTAAATAACCAAAAATATTTCTTCTAATGGAAGAGAAGAGAAGAAAAAAACGAGAGAGAAAGAAACAGGAAGAAGGAAAAGGGAAGAGAGGAGAAGAATTAGATAGGAGATAAAAATATGAGATGAGATTAAAGAATTGGGAAAGAAAATGCAAAGGAAAAGTGAGGAGAAGAGATAAAAAATAAGAGAAAAATAAGGGAGAAAGAAAAAAGAAAAAGTAGCAAATGAACGACTGAAAGAATAGTTCATTTTAGTGAGGCCACCAGCCTATCACAACTCCATTACAAATAATCCACAGGAAAACTAACTGCCTCTTGTCACCCTTGAAATTGTGACACAGGTACGTGATAACCATTCCTATTGAGTTGTACTTTCACTTACATTTGCTGTAATCACCAACTTATATATGTAATTATTTTCCTAAGATTTACATAGGCAAGACTTTCAAATAACAAATGGTTTTCATTTTCATTTACTTCATAACAAGTAGGACAAAGAGAAATTTTGTCAGACTGCTCGTATTGATATCTATATTTATATGTGAATAAATCGCTACACCCCATCCGAAAATGTACCTATGCACCTTAAAAATACTTGTTAAAATATATCATTTAGATATATTTATCATTTTCTTCTACTCTGTCTTAAATGAACCGTACAATATATATCTCTCACTCTTAAAGAATTCGACCACCTGTTGAATTATTTAATGATAAGATGATATCTCAAACCATGCAAAAAAAATGTCCGTTTTGTAAATTTTATCTGTCCCAAACATATGCAAAATCATTCGTATCTGTACAACTCGCCTGTCATCTTGTTCATCCAATTTGCACACCTGCCTGAAATAAGCATCATCTTGCGCATCCCTTTCTTACACGAATTCGGTGTGAATTTAGGCATGCTCGTGTAGACACAGCATCGTGGAAATGTGTACCCGGATTTCAGGAAACTCTACATGTACAAGCGAGAGAAACAGGACGCTTGGCGGTCTTCATCCGATGAAGAGAAGGAATCATTTCCAGTTCTTACTGTAGACATCATAGAGCGATCTCACTTTACCTTCTGATACATAAATAACGTAACGATGATTGGTTCAACCGAAATGCTCAGATTTTAAAGCAAGAAAGAGACTTCTACTCCCGATTCAGCTCTACAGGACACACTGATACAGTACAATACAATGCAATGAAATGCAATACAATACAATACAATACAATACAATACAATACAATACAATACAATACAATACAATACAATACAATAAATACAATACAATACAATACAATACAATACAATACAATACAATACACTACAATACAATACACTACAATACAATACAATACAATACAGTACAATACAATACAATGCAATACAATGCAATGCAATGCAATGCAATACAATACAATACAATACAATACAATACACTGCAGTACAATGCAATACAATACAATACAATGCAATACAATACATTACAATACATTACAATGCAATGCAATACAATACAATACAATACATTACAATACTATACAATGAAATGCAATACAATACAATACAATGCAATACAATACATTACATTACATTACAATGCAATACAATGCAATACAATACAATACATTACAATACTATACAATGCAACGCAACGCAACGTAACGCAACGCAACGCAACGCAATGCAATGCAATGCAATACAGTACAGTACAATGCAATGCAATACAATACAATACAATACAATGCAATACAATACAATACAATACAATACAATACAATGCAATACAATGCAATACAATACAATACAATACAATGCAACACAATACTCTACAATACCCTACAATACAATACAATACAATACAATACAATACAATACAATACAATACAATACAATACAGTACAGTACAATACAATACAATACAATACAATACAATACAATACAATACAATACAATACAATACAATACAATGCAAAGCATTTCAGTTCAGTTCAGTTCAGTCTCTTAACCCTGAGATGGGTTGTTAAGGCACCACTGATGACTTTCGGACAATCTTCCTCCATCGATCTCTATCCTCTGTGGCTCGCTGTGAGTCAGCAAAGGTCAATCCTGTCCACTCTTTGATGTTGTCTTCCCACTTCTTTCTCTGCCTGCCTCTCCTTCTCCCACCTGGTACGGTACCTTGCAGGATGGTCTTGGCCAGCCCAATGCCTCTTGACACGTGACCATACCACTTCAGCTTTCTGCTTTTCACGATTGAGAGCAGGGGAGCGTTGCATAACAGCGAGATTTGACAAGATTTGCCAAGAAAAGCAAGAAAACCAAGCATTCTCAACGCTCTTGCTCCGAGGAAAACGAGGCCTAGGCGAGACTTCGCAAGCATCTCTGAGAGGTGCTCCGCCTAGCGAGAATAACGAAAAAAAATGGCGGCGGTGCGACACACAAAGCTTGGCTTTGTGTTTCTAGATGATACAATTTTTTATGTAACCGTCCCAACTGCCAGTTGGCAGCAGTTGCAGACCGGTGAGTGCTTGTTATGTCTATAAAACTGGAGTTTGGATCACAGATCGTGCCGAGTCAGTAAAAAATGTCTGCCAAATCTGAAAGTGGAGGAGTCCACTCATTTCATGAGTCAATGCAAGTGTCGTCGTGTGTGTTGTTGTACCATTTGGGTAGGTAACCTACCAAAACACCCCACTTCAGCTATGTTCTCTCATTGCTCAAGATATCTACTGACTAAAAAACCTTCGATTGACAGGAAAGCAGCTGCAATAACGTCGCTGTCGTCTGTCATTTCCATAAAAAAATGATATTTTTCAAGGTTTCTGGCACTCTGGCCGCCATCTTGCTCTCTCCACTTCCGACTACGAGATCTCGTGGGTCGTTGTTTTTGGCCTAGTTCTTGCCTTGGACCGAGACTAGCCAAATCTTGCTGGGCCAGGTAGCGCCGCAACGCGGCCCAGGTCTTCATACTGTCCAAATGCTCTCCTGATCCTGTTGCTGACTTCCTCATTCGTGACATGGTCTTTATATGAGATGTTCAGAATCTTGTGATAGCATCTCATTTCCAGGGCTTGTATCCGTCTGTGTAGTTCAGATGTGAGTGTCCAGGACTTGCATGAATGCATTGCAATACAATACAATACAATACAATACAATACAATACAATACAATACAATACAATACAATACAATACAATACAATACAATAAATACAATACAATACAATACAATACAGTACAATACAATATACTCTATTTCTCTGTATATGAGAATGTGTGATGCTTCAAAACAGCCTAGTTTAAAAGGTGTTACATGTAGGACAATTATATCTTATTTACATAATAGCTTCTTTTTTTCCAACCCAGTGTTGTGAGATGAGGAACAACTATACATGTACAGGTCACCATGCAGGCACATGACCGCGACCCATTCGCTTTGATGCAATGGAGAGTACATAAATCCACCGATTATTTCAGTTAACCTAATTGAATATTATTCTCAGACTGAAAACAATTAGCGTCGATCGTGATGTAGCATTGAACGTGACAAGACAGGACTGATCCTCGCAGCAAACTGCGTAACGTGCAAAGCATTGAACGTGACATCAGGACTGATCCTCGCAGCAAACTGCATAATGTGCAAAGCATTAATCGTGACATGACAGGACTGATCCTCGCAGCAAACTGCGGAACGTGCAAAGCATTGATCCCGACCAAAGAAACTACAATGGGAAGAAGGATAACTTCCTCATTGGGCATGCTTAGAAATGAGAATGGCTAAATATGAGTTATTCCCCTTTGCTGCATGCTGACCAGGCCGTCTCCTGCTTTGTTATGACTAGTACAGTCGATCTTTCTCATGTTGTGACTTGCTTTATTTTCACATTTTCGGTATTTAAAACAGCAAACACACACACACACACACACACACATACACTGAAGAAGTTTCCATTCTGATTCGGTTATTTTATTTGGTGCTATATGTTTGCTTCACATTGTTTCTTTTTTACATTGCTTGAGGTATCCCAATTCGCTAAACACATATGCATGCATGGCTCATTCGAAAGAGGGCAACAGAACAACTGATGCCCAATAGCAATAGCAACTGAACAATAAATAGCAATAAATGATGACAGTGCCAAGTTTTTAAGTACAAAGTGAAATCATGTGACTGGACAAAGGCACAATTACAAAATACAAATAAATAAAATCGAGGCCCATTTTAAATTAAGTTCTCAGCTCATGGGGGAAGCATAAGGTGACCCTAGAAACCGAAATTAGGAGATCTCCCGCCCCTAGGGCAGACTAAAAAAAAGGGGGGGGGGCGGCTAATTTGTGAAATAGTATAAAAGGAATCAAAAACTGTATACATGTATTTAGTTAATACCCCAAAAATTGTATAGTATATACGATGTCAGACCCTAAAGAAAGTTAGTTAGTCATTGCTTAGACAAAACAAAACAAAATAGTCTGTTTACGGTATCCCGACCAACCCTATTTTGTCCCCGCCGATCCTAGACTTTTTTTTCTGGCATTTGGAGAAAAAGAAAAAGAAAAAAAAATCAATTTTGTTCCTGTTTTTTCGCAAAATAAGTTAAAAAGATGGTTATAAAAAAAAATTAAGAAAAGCCGACCGACCTCTTTTTTTGTGCCTATGTTAATGTAAACAGACTAAAAGGTACATCACAAACAACACACCAGGGATGATACTATTTAATTTTGATCATAATTTTTATATTTTTAATTTTCAGAGCTTGTTTTTGTACGGAGAGAGTTGGCAATTGTTTATCACATTCTCTCATCTCATTGACTCTCCTTCGGCTCCTTGGTAACATGCGTTCCCATCTCTGCCAGGATTGGACAGGCATAAATGGCAAAATAGCTCGCATACAAAAGAAATTCTGGATCCCAAATTCCTAAAACAAAACATACATAGTACATAACATCAATAGCAATACAATGTAGTTTCTTTGATAACATCTAGTGAGTCAGTAGTCCGTACAAAACAGCATTTTACAAGTTACTTTCATGATGGCACTTACTTTACACACTTCAATCTTCACCCCTTCTGATCACACCCATAATATGTGTTCAATGAGAGGATTGGTTCCTCATGGCTGACCAAGACAAAATAAGTCATCATCCATTTTGTGATAACAAATTTCAGTTGCACAAGAAACATACAGTCTACACATGTGACAGTTTCATGACTTTACGATTCCGCTTTACACATTTTCGAGAGAATGATCTGGAGCAGTCCTTCAAAGTGAAATGAAGACGAACATTTGTGAATAAGCGAATCACACTGCCTGGCAGGTCACAGACACCAACAGCACACAAGAATGTGCTGTGTTTTAGCTCCTCCCTGAACATTTGCATCAAAGAACCTTTCACTTTCCTGTCAATCAGAATCCTGTCAATGTTTTTGGTATACACATTCTCCAGTATTTCAACCACACCAGTCAACTGTTGACTTGGGACAGTTAAACCACAGCCATCCGGAAGGTCTTCAAATTGCTTTGCTTGCAGGAAGATTTCTGAATGTGAACCAGTCAGAGGCCCTGTGAGCAATGGCTTGCACTCATTGCACACTTTCCCTAACAACGCTCTGCCTAAACGCAAAACGGATGAGTGATGTACCTTTGTACTGTAGTTTTCCCGTAAGCAAGGTTTGATAAAGGATTCAGCAAATATGCCCACGGGTAGTTTGTCATCAAGTGTAAACTGTTGTTTTGTACTGACTGCTGACTCACACTCACAGTCGTAAGTACTCGCTGACGCTGTAGATCTAGTCTACTGAGTTAGTTGACTCGAGCCATTGCATTCTCATTCTGAAGAAGGTAAACCTGATGAAATAATCACTGCACAACCCACCTTTTTTCTTCTTTAGGGAACTTGTGGAAAGTTTTCCCGAAGCAGCTCTGTTTGTAACGGGCGTTCTTGCAACCAAGAGCCGAGCAAAAATCACCACCGCCTCGCACGCGATCGGCCATTTTGTTTTCGCCGCCAGCATGTGACTAGGGACGATAACCCACAAACACTTTTTCGCATTTTCTTCGCAAGTTCCACGTCTTCTTTATGTACAGTGTTTGTCCCGACGTAACATGCGTCCTGAGGTGTCGTAATATACATAAAACTTAAATCATGACGTAACAATAAATTAACATGGCATGACATGTATAACAAAAATCATGAGGTAACGTAAAATTCAGTATTACATGACGAACATATGTGCATGGATGCGTGGATAGTGTTTTGTGACCTATCAGCCTTTGTAGGCTATGTAGGGCCATCAAGCACAAAAATCACTGGACCCGCATACCTCACAGCCCTCATAGACACTTACACGCCACGCAGAACACTTCGCTCTTCAGCAAACACCACCACCCTCGTCCCTCGTAAAATGAAATCATCTTTTGGTGACCGCTCTTTCTTTGCCTCCGCTCCTCTCGTCTGGAACTCTCTCCCTGCTAATCTTCGTCTGTATCCCTCTTCCGAGTCTGACTCTTTCCGCGCTGATCTAAAGACACACCTGTTCTCTCTTGCATACACATCTGCCAAAGAGCCCCCCCCTCCCCCTCCCTCCCACTGACCCCACCCGCTCAACTTCACAGCTCCCCGTACATATTCTCGTAATTGTATTTTGTAAATTTTTTGTTTTGATTCACTTATCTCGTTTGTGTTTGCTTGCTTGTTTGTTCTCTTTATTTGCTTATTTCATTCTTGTTTAGATTGTCGATTGGTTGTCTGCTTGCTTGTTTATTTATTGTGTTGGTATGCCTGCTTGATTGTGTTGGATTATTTAGCCTGCTTGTTTGTTTATTTTTTCTTTTGTTGTTGCTTGCTTCAACAGTGTTTGATTATTCTGCCTGCTCGCTTGTTAATGTTATGTGTTTGTATGCTTGCTCTGATTGTACGTGATTTTGCTGCTAGTGTTGATTGCCTACGTGATTTGCTTGTATCTGATTGTCTGCTTGTGATGTGTGAACGAGATTGTAAAGCGCTTAGAGCTCACTTGAGAATAAGCGCTATATAAATACCCATTATTATTATTATTATTATTATTATTATTATTATTATTATTATTATTATTATTATTATTATTATTATTATTATTAAATGCAAATCAAGTCACCATGTCCCTAGTTATTCGTCTCTTATGAATCGCGTAGGGAGACGTGGTGGGTCAATTCTTGTAACCCCCAACCCACAGGAGGAACACACTTATGTCGCAAAGACGATAAAGGGACACGCAAAACAACATAGCACGACACTAGAAATCTAAAACGGAGACAGCAAATGGCTTTGAAGACTAAATAATAATGAAAACTTCATAAAGTTCAGGGAATTGCGTACATCATTAAACAGTAGTTGGACAGTTAGCGGTTTGGACTCACAAGAAAATTATGTCCAATCGATATAGTACACAGCTACTAAGCAAGCTGTGTACCGCCTTACACGCACTCTCTCTCAAAACAAAATAAAATCCCGCAAACCCAAGAATCAAACCCAGGCGAAATTCGATGCTATTTACTGACCTGCACCTTCCTTACAAGCCCCCACAAGCTTGCAGCCAAAACAGACCAGTTTTTCGTTTTCTAGTTATGGTTTCATTTACAGTTTAGCTTTCTGATTCTGGTTTTTGGTTTCTGGTTACGGTTTTTGTTTTTGGGTTACAAATTTTGCTTTCTGGTTATGAGTTATGCTTTTGGGTTATGAGTTTTGCTTTCTGGTTATGAGTCTTGAATTCTGGTTATGAGTTTTCCTTGTTTGGTTATTGGGGGGCGGGAAGGGAGCCACCCACACACTCACATGCAGGTGTTACCGGTGTTCCTCTCTCTTGCCCCCCAAATCGACCAAAACACCTCCTTAAAGATAAGAGAACATTGAAGATTTGACCCAGGTTTTAACTTTCAACAGAGAGGAGAATATTTTTGGGTTCACCGGGGAGCAAACGTTTTTGTTTTTTCCGTTAAGGGGGGCAGGAAGGGAGACAACGAGTTTTGGTGGCAAGGTAGGCACATCCACACACCAGCATGCAGGTGATTACTGGTGTTTCTCTCTCTTGCCCCCCCCCCCCCAATCTGCCAAAACACTTAGGTGCTTTGGTGTTTCCACAATGCTTTAAGCTGTATTAAGCGAGCTGCTTAATAAAAGGTAATTTTTCTGTGAGTTTCTTCCATACAGATAAGAAAAAGATTGTGGATTTAACTTTCAACAGAGATCAGAATATTATGGGGTACCAGACTGTGGCTTCACCAGGGAGCAATCCATCACCTTCACATGAATGAGGCTTAAGGAGACGGCTTACAGATGACAGAAAATAAATCACATGAAAAGAAGCCTTCTCCCCTTGTAATTGATCCCCCCCACCACCACTTCCAATACCGGCAGTGATCAGCAGAGCATGGCCACACCCAACTGGTGCCTTGAATGGATACTACGGTTGGGGTTGGGGCAGAGAGACTTTCCTGGCAGATATGCCTAGCACAGTTGTCTCCTCTTTTCATGCTGTTTTAAAATTATAACCTTTTAAAACCAGTTCATGAGATTAATTGGTTAATCAACCCCCTTGCATTTGAATACTGGTTTGGAATTGCTTCAACACTGTTCATATGTATTGGAACTGCTTCAGGCATAACCTCAGGATGAGTTGTCTTGGTTGATTGCATTATTTTGTTTATGATTCTTGAAACTGCCTGAGATCCGAGATGTCTTGCTTGTGTTTCTGCAATGCTTTTAGCTTAATTTGAAGCACACTTTTTAACAAAAGGTAATTTTTCAGTGAGTATTTTTGTTCCAGCAGAAAATGCTTTTCTTGCGAGATTGAAAATATTACCCAGGATTCGGCCTCCAACCACTTTCCGCTTCAAATAATAATTACATCTCATTTATAATTATGATATAAAATGTTTATACTTCTTTTAAAGACAAGAAAAAGGTTCCTTTCTTGCCTCTAAAGTCCATGAGATTTCCTGATTGATCAATAATTCTTATTGTGATAGCTGAAATGAGATTAGTTTGATTTATAGGCAAATAAATTGGCTGATATGGGAATATATGGAACGATTAGGGGAAAAGGCATATACCACATCTGAAGAGGTCCCATTGATGTGGGATCCACTGATCAGTGAACATCTGATTAACAGACTGTTGATAGTGGTTATGTTCACTGCTCTGTTTCCATCTCCAGACACTCTAACTAATCTCTGATCAAATCCCAAAATTTAACTAGCGTGTTGCTTCCTATAAAATCAGTGATGAAACTGGGTTGCAGAGTTACTTTTGTTCTTATGGTATTGTAATTTGGTTCAATTGAAATGCCTCCCCACCCCCCACCCCCACCCCCACCCCCACCCCCACCCCCACCCCCACCCCACCCCCCTGCTTCTTTTTATTTCATTATGTATTTCTTCATTTATATCTGGATTGTTGTATGCACCAGGTGGTATCATGATAGTCAGCACCTGATCATTTTTTCTATATGTAACTGTGTTATTTTGTTCTGTCACATTGAACCATGAATACCAGAGATCAGCACTGATTAGAGCTATCTTGTATTGCTTGCTTGGGTCTAGAACAATGTTTTCTCTGAAGTAAGTGATGAAGTTTTGGCATTTCTGCCAGGAACTATGTAAAAATAAGATTGCTTCAAACATCTCTTATACTTAGTACAAATACTTTTTCTCTCACCCTGAATACATAAAAAACCTCATTCCATAACAAAATGTATTTATCAGATTTATCAGTGATCCACAACCTTATTCTGTCTGTTTGAAGAGGTATATATCTTACAAATGGAGGGTTTGCTTCTACTAGTTTTTAAAATGAGCTGAATGAAGGTACAAATGAGTGAATGACTCCCTCATTAGAAGAATGAATTTTTACCAATGGGTCAGGAAGTTTTTACCACAAGCATAGCCATTAATTCTTTCCATTTTTAAGCAAAGAAAATTACCACACCTTCATGATGTTCAAACACCACTGCATAGCCACCATGAACAATCACTTTAACTCTTTGGTTTACTAAGCTTATTTCTATGTTATCTGGATTGTCTCCATTATTCTTAATTTTTTCCTTTATTGTGTGGTTTAGTTCAGGTATTGTGTACTTTTCACAAGGTATTCTAAAGAATTTGTAAATAGCAGGACAGTCAATGTAATCAAATTGGTTGGTATGATGGCTCACATTATGCCAAGTGTTTGGGATAAAAGCCTTTTCTAGTCCAATTTCATGCCGTTTAGAGGGGTCTACCTTCACGGCAATAATAAAGTCATAGACACAATCTATGGGTGCTGCAGCACTACTCAAAACAACCTTTTCTTCCATGTATATTTCATACAAATAAAATATTGGTTTATATATTTATGTATTTTTCATAAATGGTTTTATATTCCTCTTTGCTGATAATGTTTTTGTTTAACAGCTTTGCGAGGATATCTACAATCTCATTAGTAACATGCTTGGATTTGTTTCCTGCTTCTACACTACAAGTTAATACAACCAGTCTATTGGCTAAGTCCTATGTCTTACAGCCCTCTGCAGATCTGGGTTTTATAACCCTTGTAAATTTCATTGATCTTGGGTTAATGGGTAAACCAGACCACTCGACCAACTTCTTAAATGTTGCAAGAGCTTCTGGACTGTAGGCTTTTTTGAGTTGAATCTGTTATGGAGCAACTCAATAAAATCATAATCAACTGGTTTGCTAAGGACTTGTAAAATTATTTTTGTAAGCCACTAATTTTAACTGAGACATCGGTGATTGATCAATCTGGATTCTTCCAAATATAAAGTCCTTTGTTAACTTGTATGGCGCCTTATGCCTTACCTGTTTAGTACCAATGCCTTATCCATAGACCTCTGGCTTACTTTGTGTAAGGACAGAATAATTATTGATAACACTCTTAATTCGATTTCTGTATTTTTGTAAATGAGTGAGGTCATACTGAATGTGTTCTATTTCTTGCTGAGATTGGCTCAACATCTTCACACAATGTAAATGTAGTGCCAAGTCTGTCATTCTCTAGTAGTCTTATAAAGCAATTATTGAACAAGCCACACAATTCTGAGTTGCCACAAGACAGCTCCTTTATCTGTTTAAGGAGAGCTTTTGTACTTTTCTTGGGTTTGTCTGGGTCGAATTAATGAACACACTCAAAGAAATCTTGCAGTAGTTGACATTTCTCTTGTTGGGGATTCATGGTGTCAATGACAATCTGATCTGCATTGAAGTATTTCAGTAGCAAGTTCACCAGGACATTAGTTTTTCCTTGGCCAGTTGGTCCCACCAGCATGTAGTGACAATCTAGAACAAGAAAATGATGTTTTACTTGAGGGTCATTGCATTTATCACAATTTACAATATTCATTTATAGTATAATAGTATAAAAATGGATTACACAAAGTTTGGAACAATGTTAGGGCAACACCAGAAGCCTATCGAGAGTTACTCCAAACATTGCTGGGGCACTTCAACATTACCTTCCTTTGTCTGGTGGAGAGCTTACAGGAAACATAAACATAGGTAATAACAATATATTTTCATTAGCTGACCCCACAGGAGACAAACAAGCCACAAATAAACAGTGTGTGGATGGGGTAATGTCTGCTCTTGCGCTTTCAGCAGGAAACACATTTTTAAAGGTTGATGGAACAAATACGATGAAAAGAAATTTGGATTTAGATGGCAAACAACTCGTGAATGTAGATGAACCAACTGGAGAAAGAGATGCAGCAACTACGTATTATGTTGACTCAAAAACAGTCACTGATGGTGACATGAAAGGAAAACAGATTGTAAACATGGAACTCCCCACCCAAGACAAACAAGCCGCAAATAAACAGTATGTAGACTTAATGTTGTCTTCTCTTGCACAGTCAGCAACAAACGTGTTTTTAAAGGTTGATGGAAGAAATAATATGAAAGGAAACTTGGATTTAGACGGTAAAAAACTCGTGAATGTAGCTGAGCCAACTGAACAAGCAGACGCCGCAACTACGTCTTATGTTGACTCAAAAACAGACTTTGATGGTGACATGAAAGGACAAAAATTGTAAACATGGAACCCCCCCACAGAAGACAATGATGCAGCTACCAAAAAGTATGCAGACGACGAAGGCTCAGAACTACTATCATTGAGGGTAACACAGACATAGAGCATAAATTATCAGAAAAGTCGTTTCAAAAACTCTGATGTGGTTGATAAAGGTAGAAAAACCATTAAAGTAACTCCAAAGCTGAAAGTTGGTGATTATGTTGTCTCAGAGCTATTTCTTAAGTTCCCCTTAAGAGCGAAAACAGTGATTGATCAAGTCCATCTCTCTAGTCATCTAGAAAGATACTTAAAACACAAAGAACATGTCATTTATGACACTACTAAAATAAATGACGAAACTAATTTCATAGAAGACAAATATTATCTGTGTGGATTTCGGAGTAGTTATACAGGCCTACTGTAACAATAGGTGGTATTAAAAGAGCTCCTGCAAAAGAGACATTTTTTAATCAAGAGCTTAACTTTAAACAACAATTTTGAACTCTACAACAGACTCAACCCAGAAAACGTTATTTCAGTAGAATGGCTGCACATTCCAAAACTGTGTGAATTGTCTAGCCATATCCCCCCCCCCCTTCACAAGCTCATCAAGCAAAAAATACCATAATTCTGATGGGGAATATTATATAACTGGCTCATTTGATGTTAATCGTGGTGGCCTTAAACCAACTGGTCAAAGATTCAGATTTATTAAGGTCTTTCATAAAGAAACCACAAAGCTTTTACGAGGTAATAATATCACAGTGGAAGTTCATTCACCATCAAAACTATATCTGGAGTATCTTATTAGCTGGAAGGAGGAAGTTCCTTATTCTCCTCCCCCAGTGGGTTGGGGTTCAGTTGCCCAAAATCGTACTTTTCCAGCTCTTTTAAAACCTAAACCTTCAATGTCCAGGTTACTTCTTTCATTAGAACACATTGAGAATATTGCAGTAGTTGTGAATTTTACCGAGATTATGAATAATACAAACAACATTATTATCAAATCAATATACTCCGATGTGTTTGTGTCCAATAAAAATATATATGTTCATAATTAATAATGTTTCAAAAACCGTAGATGAACTACACGATTACTTGACCAGAATGACAGCTGCATATAGAAAAAGCTATAAATTACTGGATGGGATTCACAAAGCACTCATTATCACAGGAGGTATCCTCACAACATCAGGCATAATAGCCCTGATTCCTGCTGTTCCTGAGTTTGTTGCAGGTGTGACTGCAGTGCCTATCATTCTAACGGTGATAAGCCAAAACCTGAGGCTGAGTGAGAAAAAAGATCCTCAAACATTGCCAAAAAATATACAAAATCTTGTTAACCAGAGTGCGGTTGCTACAAGATGATGAAACCGTCTTAAACGAGATATTTAAGAAAATTGAAGAGTTTGAAAGCTCAGACCTGCACTAACCACCACTAGAAATGTTTATGAAAAGATAAAAGCTTAATGGGTACTCCTCACGTCGTAGACTTACTTACTCCTAGACGCTGCTCCTTTATCAGAGTTGCACAAATTCAAAGTAGTAGCCACCTTTTGGCTTTTTGTCCCCCATAAACCTTTTTGACAGTGTTTGGGTAAATACCAAGGCATTTTTGTATTTGATGCAAACTACCGAATAGTTTCTGCCCTGTTTCAATATGAGTGGCAACTACACTAAAATGTTTATTGGGGTTATATTGGACAAAATAATAATCTCTACTCTGTTTTTCAAGTGTTAAGTTGTCCAGACTGTTATTGGTTTTGTCACCATCTTTATAAACTACTCTCATTCCTCAGGAACATCTCCATTGAAACACTCCCAAACAAACCTATGGACTTAAATAAAACAATACGTCTTGATTTCTGGGCAATGTTGTGGCCTTACCCTTACGATGAGGTCACCGTTACTATTGAAGGTACCCTTATATTTCTTTTTTAGTGTTGCATGTAGTACATCTCCATCACGGCTGGCTTGGTATAAATCATAAATGGGATGTGTGATCATTTCATTTGTAGATGTTGCTGTTTCAGACATTCTGATATATTTTATAGAGAGAAAATAATTTTCTAAATATATGTTATAAGAAATGGTGATTAGAGAATCTGACAGAGTGATGAAAGGCTATACTAGTAGCCACACAGTTGATAGTGTGAACAGCAGTTCACCTGAGGGTCAACTCAATCAAACCAAGCAGTCTGTTACACAATTTCTACGTGCAAAAGCTAATGAATTTAGGGGAATAAAATACAATATAGTGTTAAAGGAAAAGTTTACAAAAGTTGACATCGCACAGAATGCCTATTTTAGCTGTAAGGGAAAATAAGAGCTACGTGCCTTGAGGGCTAATTTTACGCTGCATTAGTCTTGTAAGAATTCCTTTCTGTGCCTGACATAAATCAGTGCGACAGGCCATACCTTTCGAAATTAATGGTCTGTGCCATGGCTGTATATTTGGCAAGAGGAAGACAAAGCTAGGGTGACAGCCTGCATCAGAGCCAGCCTTTTGTTACTGAAGGTCTGTGCATTGACGCGCGCCCTTGCTTCTTCAGTGTAAGGAGACTCGATCCCTCCAGCACTACTCTTCATAAAGGACAGCTGCAGTCCTAGCACCAGGAAGCCAACCTCCCCACGACTGACAAGTCCGCCATGCTGCCTCTCCTCCTCTTCCTGGGTGAGTGTTGTTCCACAGGGAGTGGGTGGCTGCTTGCAGTGGAGAGCTCGTCTGTGTGTACAATGGCTTGACTGGTCATTTTTTTCTGTTTTCTTTTTTCCAGGTTGACTGGAAAAGCCAGTTTGTTTACAAACTTTCCAACGTTGTAGATGGAGGGGGGAACCTGGGTGTATGGGTGGGCGGGTGAGTGAGTGAGTGAGTGAGTGAGTGAGTGAGTGAGTGAGTGAGTGAGTGAGTGAGTGAGTGAGTGAGTGAGTGAGTGAGTGAGTGAGTGAGTGAGTGAGTGAGTGAGTGAGTGAGTGAGTGAGTGAGTGAGTGAGTGAGTGAGTGAGTGAGTGAGTGAGTGAGTGAGTGAGTGAGTGAGTGAGTGAGTGAGTGAGTGAGTGAGTGAGTGAGTGAGTGAGTGAGTGAGTGAGTGAGTGAGTGAGTGAGTGAGTGAGTGAGTGAGTGAGTGAGTGAGTGAGTGAGTGAGTGAGTGAGTGAGTGAGTGAGTGAGTGAGTGAGTGAGTGAGGAGTGAGTGAGTGAGTGAGTGAGTGAGTGAGTGAGTGAGTGAGTGAGTGAGTGAGTGAGTGAGTGAGTGAGTGAGTGAGTGAGTGAGTGAGTGAGTGAGTGAGTGAGTGAGTGAGTGAGTGAGTGAGTGAGTGAGTGAGTGAGTGAGTGAGTGAGTGAGTGAGTGAGTGAGTGAGTGAGTGAGTGAGTGAGTGAGTGAGTGAGTGAGCGAGTGAGTAAGTAACTGGATGAGTGAACAAATAAATAAATAAACGAACACACGAATTGTTCATTTTGTGAGGCATCCACCCGATCACAGCAGCATTGCTAATAATCTGCTTCTTCTGGAACAGTAAAACTAACTGCCTTTTGTCTCCCCTTGAAATTGTGACACAACTACGTGGTGACCATTGTTTTTGACTTTGTTCATCTTGAGACAAGCGAGTTGTTCTATCGCCTACACTTGTCGCAATCATCAACTTATATGGGTATTCATTCCTCTCAGATATTCATATCTAGAACATCAACACAGCAAACTTCTTTCACTTTTGTCTACTTCATAACAAATTAGATACAGTTGAGTGATGTCAGACTACTCACATGCGCATCTGTATTCATGAGTAAATAGATCACTGAACCCATCCGAAAACGGACGTACACATCTTGAAGAACTTATTAAAAGGCTAGCATATCACCGAGTTGTTTCTCTTTCTCGTCCACGTTTTTCTTTAACAAACTCTAGAACTTAAAATTTTTATTTGCCACTCAATCTTAGAGAATTTACCAGACGTTGATTTACTCAATGACAAGGCGCTTTTTAAATTATGAAGGAAAAAAATTCTGCTCGTTTTGCACATCTGTCCCACACACCAGCAGAATCATTTCTGATCAACACTTCTTTTGTGTTTGTTTTTTAATCCAATTAACATGATTGCATGAAAAAAAACTTTATTTTGCACATTCCTTTGTCACAAGAACGCGATAGGAACGATTCGTTGGGACACAACACTGTAGAGATGTGCACGGGGATGTCAGGGAGATCTACCGGCTGCCAAGACTGCCACATCCGCCCTGAGGTGTTCTCTCTATGGTTTCATCTTTCACTGCTGGAGAGAGGAAACTGTTCACCAGGACAAAGATTATGTGTAACCTATAATCTTTGACCAGGGTCCGTATCCAGAACGGCGATTTATCTTTTTAACACTCGATTTATCCCCTAACCACGGGTTATCTTGATCGGTTAGATAAGGTACGCTCGTCAGAGGATCCTAGGTTGCGCTT
>JAWQFJ010024297.1:0-2500 GCA_034096865.1 Theodoxus fluviatilis | reverse complement strand
CAACACTTACAGATTGATGGTCCCTGCTCCATGCAGACAGCAAAATCCAGTGTGATTTTTCACAAGTATACATATGCAGCACACAGAAGTAAAAATATTCCATTTGAAGTCACATTGATGAAATATATTTCACCTAATAATATTATATACGTTATTGCTGAGAGCAACCGGCGAACTCGAAGTTCAACTCGAAGCCGATATTCGTAACGCTGACTCATTCAACCCTTCAGTCTTGGCCTTTTTTACAAGTATACATATGCAGCACACAGAAGTAAAAATATTCCATTTGAAGTCACATTGATGAAATATATTTCACCTAATAATATATATGTTATTGCAGAGAGCAACCGGCGAACTCGAACTAGTCGAAGTTCGACTCGAAGCCGATATTCGTAACACTCTCATTCAACCCTTCAGTCTTGGCCTTTTTAGCAGCAGCTGCTTGCTTTGCTTGCAGGCGACGCTTTTGTTTCTGTGGACGAGGCATTCTCTTTGCTCAACACAATTGTAACAGTAATCAATTTCGAGAAATAGCCTTGAAATATGATGAACAGTCAAAAGTCGCGTGGAACAATGCAGCCATATTGTTTACAATCGCGGTGCATTGTGGGCAGGCCGAGTGAATCGACGAGGTGTTTGCTGTGCTCTGATTGGCTAAACTTTGACCCAGACACTTACGCTATCAATGAAATAGTAATGCGTAGCCTTATATGGAAATCTATCGCAAACATTGCCGCTCATTCAAATGCTGGTGACCAATCGCAGTGAAGTCTATTTTTGTCGACAGTGCAGGGCAACACAGCTTCGAAACGTGAGCTATCTGGTGGTACCAAACATCGCATATTTCCCAAAGCGTTGCTATGCGTTTGAGGGCTTTAAAAATGGCCATGTTTTAGAATCCTTAGCATAAATATCCAAGCCCACGCTTTTGTAATAATGTTTTAACGACTTTTGCCTATTTTTTTTACAAGATGTTATTGTTGGAGTCGATAGATTAGATGTTGAGGAAGCAAATTCTGCAAAAATCCGAAAATCACTTTTTTGGTCTCAAACAGCTGCCGTGTCTGGCCTAAGCAAGCTTTGATAACACTCCTCAGTTTAAAGTGCTTTCGCAGCTCTGTCGATACACGTTTCACTGCAGCCCGGAAAGGTGTGAGACTGAAACACGTTCAGTTCGGAGGAAACATATGCCTAGCTTGTAGGGAAATAGTTCTAAATGCAGTCTCTCCTCAACAAAAAGTATTGTGCGGCAACAGACACGCAAACCTCTCACCCAGTTTGCACAGACTGTGGATTGTAAAGAAGACACGGAAACTTGGTCGGAAAGCCAAATTCTGCAGCGAGCACACAGTCGTGTAGCTTGGTCGTGTCGCATGCCATGGGCTTTACGTAGCAGTGACGTCAGCATCCTGGACTTCTAGGTCCACGTCTTTCTTCCTTGGTGCGCTGACTCTTGCTCCCGACTTCTCTCACAGGATCTTCCGCTGTCTCTCTCTCTCCCTGCAGGGTGACAGCGGGGGTGCCTTGGTGTGTGACGGCAAGCTGGCTGGCATTGTCTCCTATGGGAAAGCGGACTGCAGCACCCTGATGCCCACAGTCTTCGCTAGAGTCAGCGAGTACTTCACATGGATCCGCTCGCACCACTGACGTCCTTGCTGGACATGTCCAAACCAGAATCAGGTCCTACTATTCCTGGATCAAAGTGATTGACAGTAAATGTCATCTTGAATGATATTGGCGTTGAGTGATTTTTCCTCCCTTTGCACTCTGTGAAGCCACTGGTCTCCAAAACATTTGCCAGCCACTCTTTGGTACACACACACACACTCCCTCACCACCCCCATCCACTAACCCTGCTACAACTTATCAAACAAACAACTAAAAATAGATAACGCAACCACAGCCATCTCATTTAAATACACTTTGACAGGCCAACAACCTCCAAAACAGCTACAAAAGTTATTTGGTGTCTCGTGTGTCATTCCCACAGGGATGTATCTCAGCCTCTCATCACAGTTCTCTGACAACTCTGCTCACATCCGAAGAACAAGCACTCTGCCCACACAAGAACATGTAGAATCCGCCTCCAAGTCCTGACCCCCACCTGCCAAGGGTTGTACTCGTATCTGGCATCTCCTTCCCCTTCCCCGGCACACATCACCTAAATCTTCATACCTCGCCCGTTTCTGTTCATGTGCTGACACAACGTTTATTCTCATATGGCATTCTCAGCTCTGGAGTAATCTGTTACTTCAGACCAGATGATTATCTGTGGCCGCTGATAGGACTACAGAATACTGAGAGAGAGAGAGAGAGAGAGAGAGGAGAGAGAGAGAGAGAGAGAGAGAGAGAGAGAGAGAGAGAGAAAGAGAGAGAGAGACACAGAGACACAGAGACACAGAGAGAGAGACAGAGAGACACAGAGAGAGAGACAGAGAGACACAGAGACACAGAGACACAGAGAGAGAGAAAGAGAGAGAGAGAGAGAGAGAGAAAGAGA
>JAWQFJ010024295.1:0-10576 GCA_034096865.1 Theodoxus fluviatilis | reverse complement strand
CATCAGTGCAGTTTATTATTGTGAAAGTATGTATTTGCAGTTGCTATGACTGTTGCATTTATTTCAAGCAAATTTGATAAAATATGATATTGCAGGATTTTTCATGGGCCATTCATTTTATAACATCAACAGTTGCCAATAAATTGTTTAAAGAGGGCGGCAGGAGGTATTCCTGCAGTAGCAGTGTGAAGCGTCGTAGAGCAATGATAATGATAGCATCACACTCCATGGGGCCATGTCTACGAGGCACTGCAAGTAATAATGAACGAATGAATGAATGATCGATTGATTTTGCTTTACCCCCCATCAGCCTAAGGCCACTGAACACAGCACCCATGCGGTGTGTGTTCTTTTCTTACCCCTAACCCACAGGGGGATGTGTGAGTTGGACACCCTTTAAATGAACAGAAAGTGGCAATAAAAACACCTTCTCATAATTTATTGCGGCCACAAAAATCGTCTTGCAGGGAATTCATTGTTACCTAATCTGCTTATTAATATCTACATTTTCCTCTCTCCCTCCCCTTTCCCCTTTTCCTGCATTCAATATCCTTCATCAGTTTCCTCAATTTCTCTTTACCTTTTACTCCCTTTCACATCTTTCTTTCATCTTATTGAATCTTTATTAATTTTCTAAATTATACCATTTATTATAGAGTCGTCCCTAATTTCCATTTGTTGAATGCATTATGACACGTTACTTTCATTTTCCTTTATTTCTTACGTCTCCTCCCCCAACTCTTGGTAATATTTGCTTACTGACTTAGTTTGTCTTCTTACAGATTATTATTCTTTTTCCCCCTATCCCCGTTGTGACATGTCTCCTCTCTATGTGTCCATGTACTTCGTAATTATCACTAGCCTGCCTACTACACTATCCTGAGCACTCACTGTAGTCTCATTTGTCTAACACCCTACTGCACGTTCCCGCACACATGTGACACAACCCTTTTATTTTTCTCACACTTTTAGGCTCCGTGGTCGTTTCTACCGTATGTATGGTTGTGGTTGTAAATTATCTACGATCGCTCGTGTTTCACATTTGGATTCTATATTGTGATAAATGAGCATTCTTTAACATTTTGATTTTTTGGCTTCTTCTATACTAACTCCTTTCTTTCCCAGTTCTGCTTTTACTACGCCTCAGTCTATAATGCGAGTAGTTACCACTCTTGCGCACGATATTTTCAGTTCTTTGTACTTATACCCACCTGCATCATACGTCCATCTATTATCTTTCATGTCCTCGTTTTTTTTTTACTTATTTCTCCGTATGTCTTGTCCTTTCTTCACACGCACCTCCACCCTCCTGTCAGTATTTACGTCGCCTCCGAGCCTCCCACCCCATGACCACTGGACCCTCTACAATCCTCCTACTTACCTCGAACATTTCGCCTTTTCACCCACAGAGATCCCCAGCACATACACCCTTCACCACCTACTTCTTCTCCGTCGAATGTGGACAATACATCATTAGCTGTGTTGGACATTACCACTGTTAACTTACTCGTACCACCCGTTCACAACAGTCAGCTTCACAACACACGAGCACTAGAATCCCTTACTATTCTATTGTGATTGACTGTTTCCCTATCTGTCTTCAATACATCACAAATTGTAGTACTGTCCCTCTCACTACCCTATCCCTATTGTGTAGCCTATACACACACGCCACCTAACCTTACCACTCACCCCGCGGATCTTTCATCACCTTAGTTCTCACCTCTTCCAATATAGCTCCCTACCATATCATATGTACACCTTCCATTGTCACATACACCCATACCTAAGTATTATCTACGCATTCAACCATCCTTTCTCTTTACCTTCAGCTTTGAGCGTATGTGTGTTACTTTACACAGAGCTATCTCTTCTAAATTATCTCTTTCATAGTCTGTGTATACAACCACCTCTATTCTATGTACCCACCCAACCAGTGATTTGGTCACACCCTGACTCCCCTCTCTACACCCCCTCTACTCTCACCCCTTTTCTTTCCCTTACAATCTTTTTAGCACCCCACTCCCTAACTCTTCTGTATAATACTTCGAGCCATACACACTATGTATAGTAGCATCTCATTTACACTACCCTTGTGTACCTATCTCCACCTCTATGCACGCCTTTGTCTTCTCTTGGATTGCCCAACGATCCTGACACCACCGTCACGCACTCCCCTTCGTTGTATATGGTATTGTGCACCGATTCACACCCCTTTGTATACATTCCTGAATTCACACAGTCATGATACACGCCGAGTAATCTCATTTCCTTAACATTCATTCTGTACTTACGTTGTGGTGTAGTGTGCCACTCTTTGGGTTGGTAGGTGTGCGAGATTAATATCAGCCCAACTTCTTGTGGCAGTTCACCTTTCGTGGTTGTCACACATCACTAAGTACCTATCACACCAGTTATAGTCGTCCATCAATCAGTCATTGCCACCCCGACAACACTCCAACTCCACCATCAACTCTCCTACCTTCCAGTCGTCTCTGTCTATCTCTCTCACCACGAATTGCACTATTATACACCATGTGGTGTGTGTATTCCAGCACTACCCATTTCCATTACACTCAACGTACCATTCACACATCACTTCACATCCCCACTTCCCGTCTACCTTTCCCCTTATTTGTGTTTCTCTCATTATCATTGTCCTTCTTCTATCTTGTCCACTTCTCCTGACCGTGTATTCCCTGCTGCCGCCACCCTCTTTTACCACAGAGTTTGTATTTTCCCCTGTTAGATGTCTGCAGATCAGAGATTGCACTGCTAGAGACACTTGATCTCACACAGTGTCCACATGCCATCTCCCCAGTTCGTATATCGTGTACCACTGTATGCGACTTGCACCCCTTACCACGCACACACTATTTACAGAGCACGAACCCACACATTGCAACACACATTTGCATATTAGCTACTAGCCACTGCACATGTATGATAAATATATACTAACTAATAACTTTCATTCGTCCCCCCACTCCTTTCTCAGCCACTTTCCTACGTGACACCACACACTGTATCAAATATTTGTGTTTCACTGTGTGTACGACTATGTGTGCATGTCGCGCCAGAAACAAGATGTTGAGATATGAGTGGCAATGTTTGTGTTGCGCATGACACAATAAACGAAATGTTTGCATCAGACGAGTGAGGCGAGTCCAATTTCCTGTGGGAGGAAGGGCAGAGAGAAGAGAGGAAGGTGAGAGGGTTGGGGGAGCAGATAGAATGTAGGAAGGGCAGAGAGGAAGGTGAGAGGGTTGGGGGAGCAGATAGAATGTAGGAAGGAGAGGGGAAGAGAGGAAAAAATCAACTGCAGAGTTCAAGTTCAAACAGCACAGCACCAGGCTGATGAATGGAGCCAACACACTGGTGGCATAGGCACAACAGCCAAAGACAGAGTGGCCATCCCACACCTGGTGTCTGCTTGCCTTTCCCAGATCAACAGCGGGCCATCTCAAGCAGCGTATAAGCAGACTTTCTCTGCTCTGCTTTACTGCTTTGTAGTAAACACAATTTCTCCCTGTGGGTTCGGGGTAAGAATTGACCCACCGCATCTCCCTACGCGATTCGTAAGAGGCAAATGAATAGGGACACCGTGATTTGATATGAGTTTACTCTAAACGGTTCCAGTTATTTTCGCGCTTAGTGGCCTTACATAGCCTTCAAAGGTTGATAGGCCGTAAAACACTATTTATCCATCCATAGTAAACACAAAGAACGCCTCAGCCTGCCACGGTAGTGACACTGCATCCATCTTGAAAAGCATGAACTCCCAACTTTCTTCCAAAGGAGGAAGTCCTGGGAAGTCTTGGACAATGAAATTGTGTCAACCTTGAGTATGGGGTATTTTAGATGTGAACTGAGATTTTCCCCCCTCCTTTCAAGGCTTCAGCTCCACTACTTTACAAACCCTCACATCACTGAGCTAGCATGTGTCGTATCCAGTTTCAGTGATTTCATAGTGACTAGACAGGCTTTTCTACTCTAGAATTTTACATAAATTCTGCACTTTTTCCTCTTCAGAAAAACATTTTTTTTTACCTGCCTGTGACTGGGTCAGCAACACCGACAGATACATTAAGCATCAGAAATCAGATCAGTTGCTTGGACACTAATGAAAAAGAGTGAAAGCTGCAAGTGTAGCAAAAGCATTCCCCTCCATTGAGCCTCTCTTCCAAGTCCAACCCCTGACCTGGAAGACTGCACCTACTCATGATGACTGTACAGCCACACAGTCACCAGATGCTGCCGACCAAGTAGTGAAGCATGCATCAATGTTACACACCTTCCATAAGTCCTGCAAAACTCCAACCAAGTGCTCACTATGCCTTAGGGCACAGAGTTCCGTGTCAAATAAGTGTGCATGACTTCTCATTTCTGAATGAATCCAAACACAGCCACTGGTGTACATGTAAAACTCTCTTTTATCATATGTAGCATTTGTGGAGGTGTGATAATGTTTTTGTTTATGCCCATGTGATAATTAACATAGTAGCAAAAACAGCAGAACATATTCTCTCCTTGAACTGAAGTGACAATGAATTTTTTTAATTTATAGTCATTACAATATCTTTTTTTAATAACAAAAAGCAGAGAAAGTTATACATATACAACCAAGTCAAAGTGACAAGTCAAATCACTATGCCTTCCACAATGTTCAAGCAAAGACAGTGCTTGAAGAAAATGTCAAATGCAACTTCGTGATTGAATCATCCAAAATCTCAGACGAGCGGAAGAGCACGTGAAAAGTTCTAAAGATCTAGACAAAGCCAACTGTGCAGGTAGAAGGAAGGAAAGAGGAAGAGGAGGGAAGTAAGAAGAAGGAGCAATACAAGGAAGACGGAAGGAGTGCAGGAGAAGGGTGAAACAATAGTAGAAACTTTAATTACATGAAGAGTAGTAACAACAGGACCATGACTACGAAGATGAGTGTCAGATTTGGAGAAACACACTAGTGATCGTGTTTTCTCACCTAATTTAACTCTAATTAAAACAATTGAGAGGCAAATCTCTACTTTCATGTAAAATGTTTTTAAAAAAACATTTTTGGGTGCTTTCAGCAACACCAGAAGGGTAAGTAAATGAAGTAGAAGAACAAAATCTCAATCACAATGCTAGAGTATCTCTTACACATTTTATTTACAAAGTCTGATTACACAGCCAAGCTTGAGCATCAGATCCCTGATTCTGACAACAATTATAAAAAAATACATAGCTGGGATTAATTTATGCACATGAGGGACTACGGGAAACAAAATACTGCTGGAGGAGCTATATCAAATATAAAAACTGCACACAAAAAGTATCAAGATCAGGTTTTCCCTCGCTCCCACTCTGCAAGCCCCCAAACCACATCCAACACACACACACGCATATCACGTCATGTAATACATCTACATGGTATTTTGATGTGAATAAATTGAGGAAGCAAGGTTACAGGGAAGCACCTTTGTAGAGGAGTTATACCTCAAGAAACATCACCATATGTACCAACGGCCCATGGAGGGTCAGCTTCAGGTAAGCCAGATGACTTGCTCTTGACCCAAGAGCTTCTTGAACCCAGTCTGGTTCTGCCAGAAACCTCATCTTTTTTCTGAGGCCATGTCCTTTTAAATCATCCAAGCAGCCAGGTTTGATTATGTTCACAATGAGTCAACACCAGGACCTTGTTCAGTGTTGATAAATCCATGCCTAACTCCAGGATTGTTCCATTCTATGAATTGTCAGTAATCATGAGCAACTAGCCCCACTTATAAATGATGTGCATTTTCTTCCCCTAGCTTGCTCCTCTCTGTAGGGTGTTAATTATTTTCTCAGAATTCTCCATCTATGAGGTGTCCATTTTCTCCCCAGTCTCCGACTCCATCTTCTCTGTTACAGCTGCACAGTGAGCAGTGATCTCTGGAAGCAGAATGGTAAACATTCTCAATGATGAGAAATACAAACAAAGAATACACACCTAATTCATTTAGTTTACAAAACCGAGTTTGCTGCATCTTTTATTTTATGACAATAAACTACTACAATTCTCAAAATACAGTACAGTACTTTAGCACCTAAAGATGGACATGCTCTCAGAAAAACATGATTATAGTTGGTTATGTTGACCACTGATAGTCTGTTACTACAGTTAGATTCATGACAGAACTGTCATATTTGCAATTTCATGCACTTTCTTCACAGTGTTGCTACACAAATCCTCATTGTCAGATTTCCTGTCCATTTTTTTTCTTCAAAAACCCTTGCACTAACAATAACATCATATGTTGAAAGTACTAAATACACTTAACCATTAAATAAAATGTCACCAGCCAGTAACTATATCAACAACTCCTAACCTGTTCTTGACTTTTGAAATTCACTCCTAAGTTCACAACTGAGTTTGGACTGAGAAAACCACAGACCAGCTTTCCACTATGCTCTTCCACAAAGCCAAACACAGGACAGACAAAATGAAATGATCACATTAATTCTCTATGCTGTAAAATGGCTGGAAACCACTACCATTTTTTTCCTTAGATTTCTCTGTCGTTCTCTATCTATGGCTTTTGAACTGTTTGAGCTGCGGAGTTTACTCCCTTGATTTAGCTGTCAAAGGGTGAATGCAAATCAGATCCGTCATAATTGGAGGAGGCAGATAAAGTGGCATCAACCATCAGACATCAATAAAACCAGACATCTGCTTACTCCCCCCCCAAGTAATCTACTTTAAGAAGTGTTTCGTGTATACACATAAATACATGACACCTACTCTCTATGATGCTTTGGAAGGAATGGGTGGCAGGGGAGTCGGGCACCACCTCAAAGAAGGACTTGCCCTCATCACAGCACCGCGCTGCAACAACCACCATGGCATCAAATGGCGTCTTGTGCTCTGTGTAGCGCCATCAACTGCATGGCCATGCCATCACCTTTCTCTCTGTGTGTGTGTGTGTGTGTGTGTGTGTGTGTGTGTGTGTGTGTGTGTGTGTGTGTGTGTGTGTGTGTGTGTGTGTGTATTCCATTGTTAAAGCAGGATGTTGCTTATCAAACACAGGTTAAGTGAATTAAGAAAACTATTGATTAAAAAAAAGTCATTTGTGCAGATCATTAGGCACAAATGGTGATGTTACACACACCCACACCAACATCCACACACATACACACACACACACACACACACACACACACACACACATATACACAACATACACACACACCACACTCACACAAAACATGCACACACACAAAACATGCAATCATGCACGTGGGCATGCATGCATGCATGCATGCATACATACATACACACACACACATGCACACACACACACACACAAAACACACACACACAGACACACACACATACACACACACATATACACAGTCACACACACACAAAACACACACACACAAAAAACACACACACACACACACACACACACACACACACAGAGGAGGGGGAAGGGGGAGGAGACACACACACACACAGAGGAGGGGGGAGGGGGAGGAGACACACACCAATCTTGGGGTCAAGGGGCAGTTTTCCCAGGAAGGGCAGGTTGTAGTCCTGTGCCATCTTCTCTCCTCCCCCTGTGGTGGGAGGGAAAATGATGGACTGCATCTGCAAGATGTGAGTGGAGGCTGCATGAGTCAACACAGTGGTCAGTGTCAGAACTCCATCACACAGTCCAGCCAAAGTGACCAAGTCTCTCCTGCATAGGTCACAGTGCAAAAATCAATGCACAGCACAAATCAATCAGAAATGATATCCAATAACGGGCCACACTAAAAGGACTCGTCCAAGGAGAGGGGCGTAAGAAAGACAGCAAAGCTGGTGGGCCATGCAAGCTGATTGGTGTAAATAGGTAAATAAGTGAATGAACGAATGAATGAATGAATGAATGAATGAATGAATGATAAAGTCCTAACAAACAACTCATATTCATTCATCCGTTCATTCATTCATTCATTCATTCATTCATTCATTCATTCATTCATTCATTCATTCATTCATTCATTCACTCATTCATTCCTTTGTTTTTTATGTCATGTGCTGAGGCCTGTCAGCTTGCATGGCCAACCAGCTTTGCTGTCTTTCTTGCGCCCCTCTCCTCGGACGAGTCCACTTGTGTGACCTGTTATTGGAAGTTACTACTTAAATCATCTTATATTGTTCTTATACTCTTCCCCTGACTTCCCAAGAAAGGCTCACATTCATCTGAGGGAAAATAAATGTAGTTCAGTACCAACCATCACATATTTGACTTGGACAAGGTCTGTTTTGTGTTATCATGTATTATGCAGCTTTTAGTATTCTTTCATCAACTCATTTCTTTACACAAACTAAAATGCATGCAACAAATCTGCAATTCATAAAATGCAAGAACATCATAGTATAATCCAATATTTCTACACAGTCACATTCACTCCAGTGTGTCCGAACATTATCACAGGAAACTAATGAATTGTTTCTTTCTATTCTGATGAATTCTGATTATCATATGAATCCAGAATCCATGCAGAAATGTATCTTGAGTTTAAGTTCAATGCTAATGTGTTTATTATCAAGAGGAGAAAAAAAACTCATAATTTATTCTCTCTCTCTCTCTCTCTCTCTCTCTCTCTCTCTCTCTCTCTCTCTCTCTCTCTCTCACTCATAATATATTATGTGATAAATGAAATGGTTTCCAGTCAACAAACTGCCACAAGTGTTGGTGTTTGTTTCTTGTCCACCATCCCTGACCTTGCACTTGGGGCAGACGAAACCACTCATGTTCTCCACCACGCCAATGATGGGCAAATCCACTTTGGCACAGAAACTGATCTCCTTCCTCACGTCTTGCAGAGACATTTCCTGGAATAATTATAATTATGTAAGTCATATTAAATATCTTCAAAGTCACCAGAATCTTGCATCATCACTAAAGATAAGAAACTAACACAAACAAGGATAGACATGCTGTTTATCTTTTTTTTAATTGATCAGAATCCTTGTATCTTCAACATCATAGATGATGTAGGACTTAACAAAAATGAGGGAATCTGAATTTTGAAATGTTTTTCAGATGTCTTCTACAATTAAAAAAATGAAAATGAACATTTAAATAATTGAGAAAAAACTCAAAATAAAGTTTCTTCCCAATCATGGCCAAACAAAATTTTGTTCAACAGATGGCGGCATTCAGACCTATTTAAAGGAAATATGAATGCATCTTCATAAGCAGCTCCTTTGATCAAGAGATACATGCTCTTTTAATCTTGGCAGTTAAAGAAGTAACCATCTCCTTCAAGATATGACCACAGCATAGAAGGCTTTCCAGATAATAAACTCCAAAAGCATCTTCTTGCTGATGAATGATACACAATGCCAATAATTACCCAGCAGCACAAACACAAGGATGACCCAGAACGGTATTCCAGTGAAAGGACACTTCAGCTGGCTGAATTGCATATGAAACGCTGGCCAATCAATACATTCAAACACCAGACTGAGCTTGGCCTAGAAGGAGAACCGTGTAGCCTATTGATCAGAAAAGTTGTCTGTCAGGTTTATGGACTGATAGTCCTGTGGCGTATAAATATTGTACAATGGGATGCAGAGCGTCGCCATGGAGAAAGGATCCATGGGGCGAGGGTGGAGGTGTGAAATAAAGGGTTGCACAATCCCTGACAAGCCAGACAGCAGCCAAGCCCAAGCCAAGACAAACTCCCTGGCATCAATGATTCACTCTCACGCCACAGGAGTCAAACAAAAGCTGCCAGCCACAAAGTAAGCTCCACTGATTGATGGCAAAGGTATCTCTTGGTTCCATTGATAAAATGCGGGTTATCCAGTGCCTTAAATTACACAGACTATTGTTGGATCATGGAGGCTTCACTGCATATTCTATAATCCATCTCTGTTCAATATGGTTTTCTAAGATCAATGCAGCATCCTGTTGTTGCCCTCAGGTTGTTTGCTTTAATTCTTATGCAAAGGTGAAATAAGTTTGTTCATTACACACACGTGTGTGTGTGTGTGTGTGTGTGTGTGTGTGTGTGTGTGTGTGTATGTTTTTCTCCCTAAAAAAAAAACAACTAATTTAAAAAAGGTATGCATTAATTTAAGCTCAAATTTTTTATGGGTTCAATCTTTAGCACAGAGCAGGCATTCTGCTTTCAAGATGAATCAATGTTTCCAAAAACATATTTTTTAATTCATATTTGTTTATCACTTTTAATATCTTCATAGCTCTCTCTCTCTCTCTCTCTCTCTCTCTCTCTCTCTCTCTCTCTCTCTCTCTCTCTCTCTCTCTCTCTCTCTCTTTTCTTTGTCTTGCTCTGGAGAATTTTTGTATTTCATGGGACTTACGTGTCTAGGTACGTCATAAGATTCAGAATGTAGCGGTGAAGTGTGAAGATAGATCTTTTATTTTGTTTTTTTTGTTTTTTGTTTTTCTTTTGCTCTTGACTTGTGGTGAGCGCCGTAGTGACGGTTGAACATTGCTTGAGACATTTTCGAGTTGACGTCTGCTCGTCAACCTGTGCTTATCTCGTGACAATAATGAGTACTCTACGTTGTCGGTCACTCCCACCGTTTGAAATAGAC